>CAJNOL010005086.1:0-12777 GCA_905250125.1 Rotaria sordida
AAGCAAACGTGCGTAACATAACAGCTTCTACTAAAAGAAATATATATTGAAAAAATTTAATTTCAACATAAACTAAAGTTTAAATCTTCATTGTCATAGAATTGGTTGTCTGTCAATTGTTTTTGATATTTCACATAAATTCTTTTTCCTTGTCAAACTAAAGTCGACTTTTGTGCTAGACAAATATTTTAAAGTTGATGAATGATTGCAATGGATAAGATTCAAGAATTTAATATTCAAAACTGATAGTTGACTAATCCATTATTTTTATGATAGATTTTCAATGTTTCTTTTTTTCTCGTTTGTCATAAAGAAAAGGAATCCTTTTCTCCAACGAAGTCAAATATATCATAGTTATAAATAAAATTATTTTTATGACTAGTTGTGTTTCAAAGAATTTGTTTAATTTCCAAGCTCACTTTTTGGATTTAACAATCCATTTTTATCATTCTAGAATGCACGTCTATAAAAACGCTTCTATTTTTACTGAATTTTTTTCGCACTAATTGAACTTCTCAGCTCTTTCTTTCGTATAAAACGAAACACAAAATCAGTTTGTCAGAACTACAGATTAGTTTTAGTCGTACAAAAAAGTAAATTATTATTTAAGAAAATCATTGACAATCAAAAAGCTATTTTGAATTTTTTTTAGTAAGCATCACACGAATGCGTTCTACTATTGAGCTTGGAATCGTGTTATAGTCTCTCTACTAGAGCCTCAAACTGAACTTGTTTTGATTTGCTGGCTTCTTGTTTTTTATTTTCATAGTTTGTCCGTAATAAGATAAAACCAGTATGTAAACTGCAATTGATCTGTTCATTGTATTTCTAATTGACGCTGAGCTTCTATAATTCGTTCTTTACGATTTAAAGCATTTTACTTACGTGAATCTTTGGCATTAAATACCCATCGATCAACAATCATATGCCATTCAGAATATTTTTTAACGAAATATTGAAATGAATTTATTACCATGTCTAAATCTAATTTTGGATAGTTTTTCCCAATGATTGACATATGAAAATCAAATTTAGATAAAAATGGAACATGCTTTTCAAACATTTGTTGCCATGTATAACCATTGATCAAATCACGAGCATCTGACCAGACTACTTCACCTGTCCCATGAAGAAATTTAAACCGACGAAGATTAGGCATACAACGTAAGATATAAGCGATTGAACCAATGTCACATTTAGCAAAAATTGATAAATCGAATGATATCAATTGTGGTGATATAGGAAGATTGTTTTCATCAAATTTTTTTCGACCTGCAACCCTAAAAAAAAGGAAAGATTATATTTTAAATCTTGTTTTATAAAGAATATTCAAGAGATGTTTGTACTGCAACTTACGGTGGTGTAGTTTGATATAGAATTTCATGTTTTATTACAACATGTAGATATCGTATTCTACGACAACGATCAAGAATTGGCAAAATTGAATAAAATGATACTGTTTTTGGTTTGCCATATATTAATAAATCAAGTGATATAAGATTCGAAGTAATTGGAATATAAGCTGATATGTGGAAGTAACCATAATTATGAAACTTAACAGAATGAAGAGATGATTGATAGAAGAATATAGTTTGAATTAAATCAAAACCACCATTTATATATTCTCGATATGGTTGTAGGATAACAAATGAAACAAGTCTATTCATACTTTTTACTTGTTCAACGATATTTTCAAAGTGAGTTGATAGATGAATCGACATAAATATACATGATTGAAGATTAATAAAATGATGTCGATTAAATAGAAAATTAATAATAGATGAACAATCACGAATTGTATCAGAACATTTTAATGATATGACTTGATGAGCATGAAAAGTAAGATGTGAAGAAAGAAAATTAATTTCTCGATAATAATGACTGTCTAAGATGATAACATGAAGTCGAATTGATTGTAGAATAGATGAAATTCTTTTATTCAATAATGCAAAACCAGTAAAAATATCAAGTGCATGTAAATAATCAAATATTTCGAAAAAAATTTCATTTGATAAATCTTCTAAATGTGTATGTGTATCCATTTGTAAAAATGATTAAAATAATAAATGGTACTAATCATGTAATTCAATGCATTCTGTGTAAAGAATGTATCAAATGACAATAATTCATAGGATAGTATGTTATTATATATACTCCACAAAATAAACAGTCTATGAGCAATATTGACGGTGAAATAAAATGAAAAATAAAGTTGATTGTCGATTTATCTTTCTATGTGAAATAAAAACATATATATAAAAGATATGTTGATGATATGAACTCGTCGAAATATTTTTTCTATTTATTATATAGTCTTGAACAGAAGAAGAGTGATAGAAAAAGAAACAAGTGAATTTTTTGGTATAGTGTAGGATGATTCATAGTTATTATGCTGCATTTATCTATAATATAGTACTTAGGGCATATCAAAAATAGTGACACCGGCACTATAATACTTTATAGAGAGCTCAAGGGAATTTTCTTTCTATATATTCTGATAGCCCAAGCACTGCTCTATATATCTACCCTATTTCATCATTGTTCAGTTGATATCATAATATTGAGAACAGAGCAAAAGTAGTTATGACTCGAAGAAAAAAAAATTTCACAGGATGTCTCAAAGTGTTTACAACATTTTTTATTTCGTACATATCTCGGCTTGAGTAAATGATAAAACTTTGATTTTTTTTCTGAAAAGATGCGCCGTGAAAAGCTCTACAAAAACTGTATAAACAAATCCCTATTGACTTGTTCTGGTGGTTTATTCTCTATGTCAAATGAGCAACCTACATGATAGCCAGTGCTACTTTTCACTCTATTGAGCGCAATAAAAATATTTAGAAGGTTTTTCGTTCTGCGCTAGGGATTTGTTCAGACAGCTTTCGTAGAGCTTTCAACGGCACATCTTCTAAAAAAAGAATCCGAATGTTATCATTTTCTCAGGCCGAGATATATGCAAAACAAAAAAGTGTTCCAGACATTTTTATTGAATCCAATACGATGAAGAAAAAAATCAAGGTTTTATCATTTACTCAAGCTGAGATATGATTTGAGACACCCCCGTGAATTTTTTTTCTTCGAGTCATCACTACTTTTGCTCTGTTCTCAATATTATGATATCAACTAAACAATGATGAAATAGGGTAGATATATAGAGCAGTGCTTGGGCTATCAGGATATATAGAAAGAAAATTCCCTTGACCTCTCTATAAAGTATTATAGTGCCGGCGCCACTACTTTTGGTATCCCTTAAGTATAAAAGAATAAAGAAACTACTATCGGAATTTTTAAAGAAGGCACGTAGAAAAAACCTTATAATTTTCGAACGAAAAGTCATAGCAACCTGTGGTTTTCACCATTCGAAAGAGCGAAGGGGGGGGGGGACATGAACATATGTAAAAGTCGATCTCTTGAATGAGGCACATGTTTGTTATTTTTTTGAAAAACCGCTAAAACAAGCTTCAAATTTCGAAACCTCCAATTTCCTTTTTCTCACAGGAAATCCTTCTCTTTCAAACAAGACAACTTCAACACTTTATCTTGTTGAGTTTACATGATACAGAGGCACTGTCTACTGAATATCTGATGTTTGAATCAATTATATTTCGAGCTTAAAATATCAAGAATGAGTTTATGCACTGCAATTTTCAGCCAAATTCGGAAACGCAGGTACAGCTACTTTTATGAATTGACCCATCGATTTTCACATAGGTTCACACGCCTCGCTTCGCTCTTTCGAATGGTGAAAATCGCAGGTCGCTATGACTTTACGTTCGAAAGTTATAAGCTTTTTTTTCACGTGCCTTCTTTAAAAATTCCGATAGTAGCTCATCGCTACTTTCCTGCTACGTCTTACTCCTGTTCACTTGGTTATTTGCTATTTTCTCATTGTTCACGACTAAATAAAGAAATGAAATTTCTCACTTCTATTACACTTGCCTTAAAAGAACATATAGGTGTTGGCATTGGAATGATACATTTTTTTCGTACGTATTTTAGGAGATTCCACTTGAGGAAAGATATTTGAAGTATTTGGAAAAATATCTGATAGCCTTAGGGGATTCTTTAAATGGTACACTGCTAATAGAACAAATGAACCTGAACGAATTTAGAAGAGCCTGGATCCAGGGAGAGTATCCTATCCAATGCTTAAGATTTTCTAAAAGATATGTCGAACAGACCTCAGTTTTCGAAAAAGCGTTAGAATGGAGTGCACAAAACTCAGTCCTACACCCGTTATCAGAGTATTTGAAGTATCTGTATCTGAATTACTGACGTTAAAAGAATTTCCTGAAACATTCTGATGGCTTGAAGATAACATCAATCATTGTTTTTCTTTGTATTTATCTCTCAATACTTTTTTAAAACTGACCTCTTTATTATATTTTATGTCATCCTGTTTTACTTGTTGTGTACTCAAAAAGTGAGTACACTCTAGAATCGGTCAGTGTGTCCGGCCGTCCGGCCGGCCATCCGGCCGTTAACACGATAACTTTCGAAAGGAGAGTCCGATCGCGATGAAATTTTCTACACAGTTCAGTCTTAACAATATCTCGGTCGAGTTCGAAGATGAGAAGGATTGGCCGAGCCCTTTCTGAGTTATTGCAAAAATACTCATTTTTCCCTGCACCTTCCCTATGGAAAGATCGACCCATCCCCACTTTCGTAAAAGACTTTTCCTATCATAGTCAACTAAAACCCCAACTATTATATACCATTCGATAGAGAATTTTACGAGCTACAAAATGGTATATAAAACATAAGGAAACAAGAAAGCCAACTCAGCTATTGCAAAGATAATTAATCGGAATTCGGTTCTGTTTTTGTCACGCTCTAATTGATCCACAAATAGAGCTCTATCTTTCGATCACAGAGATGATAGTTCGAGGTTTTCTGGGGTGGAGAACTCGAATCTGTGCTCTATTCGCCTCGAAATCCCATTGGTTGAACAGTAACCAATAGAAATCAAGTTATAGGAAAAACGACTTTCTTAGGGTAAACCAAGGTGAAGAGTTCAAATCTGAGCTGTATTCATCCCCAAATCCTATTGGTTGAGCAGTAGCCAATAGAAATCAAGTGTTTATAGATAAGGTTTGCCAGAATAATTTTTATATCCCCATATTCTAGAACGACTCATCTGTCTCATTCACTTTTTGAAGTACACATAACTCTCGGATTTAAATCCGAAGTTTCCGCATTTATTTTTTTTTATTTCTCACTTTCTTTTGTGGTTAAAACTTGTCTTGTTAATCTTAATCGGGCAGAATCTTGCAATTGTATTTTTTTTCTTTACTCGTCCTTCTTTCTTGTTGTATGGTTTTGTTTTCTTTCTCTCTCTTTACATGTTGTTATTCACTTTTATATATGGATATCCTTTTGTTTCTTGTTCAATAGAGATTGGGTACTGATAGAACCTTCAAGAGGTTGCCAGTTTCGTTTTGCAAATAAAAAAAAGAAACTAGCTCGTTAGTTGCACATTTGAATTATTTGAAGATGATAAATAGGTACAGCTTAACTTTCATGATTTGACCGCTGGAATTGGAATGGCAAAATTTGAGAACAGTTAAATAAAATGTTTTTCTAAATTTAAATATTCCAATATATTTCATTTGTGATTTTGTGATCTATATTAACTTACGTACTTAAGCTAATGGAAGAAAAAAAAGCAGTTCAACCATATAGCTTCGTGAAATAAAGGAAAATAGTTTTTTTCAAATAATACTGTATCTGCTTTTCTAATGGTGCTTTTTACGAAAAAAAAGTTATTATTTCTCAACGAATAATTTAAAATAAACTTTGTAGAACGATGTCACATTAATCTAGCAACAAGAATAAAAAGATTCCTATGGCTCATTTAACTTTGACTGTCTGCAACATTTTGTCAAATTATGTTTCAATCATTCGCTACTATGATGGTTTCGATATAGATAATAGATTTTCTTTCTTTCCATATTTTATGTGTTACAATTTTAGTAATTGATGACAGGGGTGCAGAATCTATTTGTAGGCTGCAGTCGCACTGCTGGAAACTAGACCGTATTCGAGTTCCACTCAACTACGAAATGTATGGTGGGAAGCACGAATATCGATGATCGAGAAATCGATAGCTTGTTAAAAACGAATAATCATTACTATAATTGACAACGAAGTCTGTTTCGTATAACAATATTTTCATTCCAGTAGGGTCAATATAGATTTTTGTCGACATTATCGAAATAGTAAAGTTTGAATCAATCAGCAGATCAAAATGAAAAAGAGATAGAAAAGTAGGTATGACAAATTTCATTAGCAGAAGAACTCTATCAATGCATATAAATACATTTCTAAAGAATGCTGATCATTGACCAATTAGTTATCTATATGATTCTCTATATATTAGGAGCTGATCACACAACTCAAATATAGGATATCAGCTGTTATAAGAGATTGGCGTCTAATTTTTTTCTATCTTTTGGTTTCAATTATCTCAAATCTCGAAAAAACCAAATTTCACAAAAATTTGCAATTTTGTCGCTCTCTCACTGAAGAATGGAGCTTCCTATTGAAGATCGGAAATTAAATGGTCTGGATTTGATCTCGATATTTTTATCTCTGATTTCAACGACTATTTTTTCACTTGGCATTATTGAGATCATCGGTCACTAGATCACAATTTTGGATGCGTACGTCTAGATAGATTTAAAGAAAATTCGAGACGAACTACAAGACAAGTGCTTCGCAGCTTAATAATAAATAGAGAGTATTTGAGTTGGATTCGGCTACGAATGCAATGCGAAACATGAATGTCGATGTTAGCATTCGTGCTCGCGATGAGCATCGAACACTGTGTTTGAAAATGTATCCATTTTCTTCTCTCTTTTATATGAAAAACAAGTGCATATATACGAACATAAAAATAGGAAAAGTAGAAAGACGCGCAAAGGTTAATCGAGGACAAAGAATAGAAATAATCGTAGTGAATAGATTATATCGAAGATATTAGAACAACAAAGCAAATAATCCAGGGACAGAACCCAAGTGAGCAAAAAAAGACAAAAGACGGCGTCCATGACTAGTCCAAAATGTCTGCAACGCCCGTCAAGTCGAGTCTGAAACGTCTTGCACATCCGTCATGACTAGTCACCTATTGGAGAAATGTCCTTCAAACATGTCTGGACTAGTCCAGAAAGTCCTTGAACCCAGTCATATCTAGGCCATTTTGTCTTTTAAACCCATCCTGACTAGTCCAAAGACTAAAAAAAGAAGGTGAAAGATAGATTCGAACACCCAACCCGACAGTATTCAAAACAGGACGGGCATCTTGACGGCAGAGCAGGACATTGAGATAGACTGACGTCAATTTATATAGTCTAAGATACAAAATTGACTCCCGTCCATCCACTAGACAATCAGAAACCAGTCGATGTCACACAACTTTGACTAGTCTGAAACGTCTTTCATAGAGTCAAGACTGGTCCGAAGCGTTGTCTGCACTCGTCATGACTAGTCCATTTTCAAAGCGTATGTCACCTGTTCTAGTCAGACTAGTTTGAAAACTCTAAACAATTCACTTTCTTTGAACTAAATGTATCTTGTCAATTCGTTTAAACTGATCAATAATGGACAGTACAAGAGGTGGAGTGCAAATAGAAAACTTTTCAATATTTGTATCATTTGTTAAAAATAATCAATGGAAAACATTCAATGCATCGAGACCATGAACTAGGTAGCAGAATAACAATCATTTTATTGTCTGTCTTGTACTCAAATCTTTCTAAATTGAGGATCAAGATTGCT
This sequence comes from Rotaria sordida, assembly GCA_905250125.1. NCBI lineage: Eukaryota > Metazoa > Rotifera > Eurotatoria > Philodinida > Philodinidae > Rotaria > Rotaria sordida. The sequence continues at coordinate 7,777 of CAJNOL010005086.1, forward strand.
CCGTTATATTATGATTACGATAATTAATAACATACATTTTTTATATTAAAACTATATCGATCGTCAAGATACTATGAATATTTTTCAAGGTAGAACAACAATCAGAGAGTCTGTTATAATTAACAATGAGGTCAGAGATAGATGGTATACTTTGTACATTCCTGCCTTTATATATCTTATTATATTTTGTATTTTCAAATGTTGAAAATGTGAGAGTATATCGGAATCAACAAAAAAAAGTAGGAGTACGTACAATGAACAATATTTACTAGTAGCGAGGAATGTTAATTTATATTTTAAAAAATTATTAGATATACTATATTTTAAAAAAAGCTGAAGAATAATTTTAATTTGTTTATAACATAATTTTATGTTATTTTATTTTAAATATGAATATTCTAATAATTTTAAATTTAAGAATATATTTAAATTAAGCAAACTTAATTTAATTGCTAGTTGAGATAGGATCATTTTAGTTTAAAACTAAACCATCATATGGAAAAATATTTTCTTTTGAATATAAATAGCTTTTTTATTTTTACATTTAAAATTTCTTTTTTTAATACAACTAATTGTTCCTAGATAATGATAACCAAAAGATATTTTTCTAAAAAATAGACAAATTTTTTTGAATTTATGTTTTTAATGTTATCCAAATAATGTCGTATTCAGTAAAACATAATTTTTATTTAAGTGTGAACATAAAAAACTTTAAATTGTATTAAATAGCATCTTAGAATGATTATGACCATGTAGAAGCTAATTTCTTGATCATATGGCTCAATGGTCTAAGCGATGGGTAAGTAATACATTGTACGCATGTTCGAACCTAATCTTCATCCTTACATATTTCCATTTAGACTAGTCTGGACTCGTCCATTACACACAAGACTGCAACTTGTCCTATGTACCGTCCCTGACGTCGTTACTTTTTCAGTTTTAAACTCATTTTGGACGGGCGTCGCTGTCGTCCGTCCTGACTAGTCTTTGCCTCAAAAAGTCCTCGTCCAGGACTAGTCTGCACAATAGATAATAATGTTTCGTATAAACCGACTTCAGACAAGTCCTAGACTAGGTCTTCTCAAAGAAAAGACCAGACTAGACACGTATAGTGTCGCCCGTCAATCAGGTAATTTAGACGGGGCTTCATGACGATCAAAAATTCCGGACTAGTCATGTCATAGTCGAATTTGAGACAAAGACCAGGCATGACGGGTCGACATGACTAGAAAAAAGACGGGTCTGTTAGTCCGTCTCTTGCTCACTTGGGAAAGGATCGAAGAAGTATACGTTACAATATGCACTATAACAGTCGATTATGAAGAAATCGATAATTCGTTAAAAACGAATACTCATCTCTATTATTAACAACGAACTCTGTTTATCAGTCGACTTTGCTCTACTCGAAAGAAGCTCGAGCGATGGCAGTCTAGTTTTCTCTTCTTCTGTCCTTCGTATAATGTCAACAAGATGACGAAAGAATGATGATGGAGTCGGTGAATATGTCCTGCAATAAGATGGTTTATAAAATTGACTATGATGTTGATAATTCAATTGTAATTCGGGTTTTTTTCCTAAGATATGTGTATAAATGATTTTATTGAAATGATCAGTAGTTTTGATAAATGTATATGAATAAAGTACAATTACGTGATAGAATAAAAATAAATAATGATGTAAGTATTGTTCAAATGATATAAGAAGTAGTTCATAAAGGATCTGTAGGTAAAGAAAGAGGGAAGGATGAGACATATCTGGACGTTCGGATACTAATTAAGACTCTTTTGTCGTTTCGTTTTTGAGCATTTTTCGCAAAATTGTCGAACAAAATTGATTTTCTCAGTAGATTTCGGCGACTTGAAAAAACGATAGCCGAAACCGAGCAGAAATCGGGTTTTAAAAATTTCTTGTAACTGGATATAACAATCTTTAGTACAAGGATATCTCCAACAGTGATGATGTTCACTTTACTGTTGATATCTTCACGCTACAAATTGTTCTAATTTTCATACACATCTGTGTCTATTTATCTATATGACCAAGAGGAAAAAGAGAGAAGGCAATCATGTATATCGGTCATGAGAGAAGAGAAAAATCACACATATAAAGAGAGTGATCAAATGTGAACAAGATGATGACAATATTGATAAAGAGAAAGAGATGAAGGTTGAAATGTTATATTTCATTACACCGAAGACTTTAGATTATCAACTAGATTTAAAAATTCTTGAGTGTATCTTTAGTAATCGCGATTCGTTAAGATCTGAAATAAGAGATTTCAGAAGATTTATATAAATAACGAATTGTGCAGCATCCTTTATTGCAAAAATTGAAGAATCAAAATCTCTGAGCATAGATAGAAAAAATTTCGTATGTATTTGATGATTGAAAAGTTTCAATTGACGGGTATCATATTTTAGAAATCAAAGCAGTATCTCCAAACTCTACTTTTGAGTAGCATTTTTAAAAGAGCAATCTTTCAGCACCTTATAACGCATTATAAAAGGATAAATTACGTATATAGAACATATATTAGAAAAAAAGCAGTACTTTTGAGCAAATGGACTTTTTCTAAAGTATTTTTGAAAACTGGACGTCTAGAAGGATCTGTCGAAAGTGTACATTTCCAAGCAAGGTGAAGATGAAGTCGAAAATGTGATTTTTGCCTGGATGTCTATTATAGATGATTCCTAATTTCGTATATTGTTTGATTTATAAAATACAAAACGAAGGTTTTTTAACATTTTAATCAAAATCATATTTAAAGTAAACTAATTATTAAAATGTGAAAATATTTGATATTTTCTTCAATTATGATTAATAGATTTTTAAAAAAATATTATTTATTATGATCGAAGGCGTAGCGGAAGTCCACGAACACGGTACAAATTAGAGAACAGTTCACCATTAAAATTATTACATGATATTTCAAATTACCCCTTTGGTTACGGGGTTGTTCTACCAACAAAAAAAGCCTTTGGTTTTTGCCAAAAAGCTTAAAATAGGATGCATACATGTAGGATAGTCTTTCCCAATGACACTGAGATTCTGCTACTACAAAAGCATTCTTAAAATCTAAGTGAGAGATATAGTCCCACAAAGTGATTTTATCCTATACTAACGTGTGGTGCTTCAGAGTACAACCTAAACAGAATAGGTCAAGATTAGTGTACAAGTATTGGTGTAACCATAGCAATAGCACTTGCGACAATACATAAGGAGTGAAGCGCGTTGCCCCACGAGTAAATACTTTCTGTTTTATGCATAGAAACATTGTATCTAAGTAGCATCCTGTACTGCATCTTATGACAGAAATGTTTTAGTTACACCGTTAAGTACGAACCCTGTAGGATAGACTAGAGCAAGGGTACAAAGAAAGACATTGAATAAGATACAGCACAAAAAGCCATGCTCTTTCGGAATTCTATTACAGCGAAAAAGCTATAATTGTAACAGAAATAGTTCGAATGAAAGCTCAGCCCGTATATATACGGGCCCCGTAATCAAAGGGTTAAACAAATTATTTTTTTTTCCTATATAAAACAAACAAACAAGTCAATCTTAACAATTATTTTATCTTCACTAAATATCTAAATAGACATATGTGGCAGGTGAGTTTAGAATTCAGTTGAGATTGGAATCGTTCGTTATTATATAAATGTATGAATATGATACTGATTTGAGTAGAAATTTTGTTGGTAAATGATATGATGCCAGTTAATTGAGTATGTATTTCAATAGAGTTTTTTGTACGTTCGAGATATTGAGACATTGACTTATCTTTCGTTAGGTTAAGAAAAAAAGAGTTCGATAGATATTTTTTGATGTCAGGGACATTGGGACATTAATTTATCTTTCGCTCTCTGTTTAAAAGAATTTTCGATAAATGTTTGCTTTTTTATGTGGGGAACATGGGGTCATTGATTTCTCTTTCGTTCTTTGTTGAAAAATAATTCGTTAGATGTTTGTTTTTTATGTGGGGACATGGGGACATTGATTTATCTCGAGCAGGCGGTTGATGAAGGCGACTTAGGAAAAGGAGTAAATTGAACTAGATCATGTTTTTTTATTTGTATGATATTGGAAGATTATAAATGTTTTCTAGTTTTAATCGAATTAATAGTAAAATTTATTATATGAATGGCATGATGGATGCGATGTGATGCACAAGGGGTCTTTATAAAGTTTGAGTTGATTTTGTGATTTAAAATATGTTTAATTTTTTTTTTCTAAATAGATTTATTTTTATACAAAACGAGTATTAATAATTATTAGTTGAATTCTAATAAAATAACAAAAAAGTTCTTCCCATTCTATATAGTCTATATTATAATTGAAATTATTCTCATAAGGTATCGGTCTGCCGGCGACCAACCGATCTGAAATTTCTAGCTATATTACTTCTATCTTTGGATAGTGATAATTAATATAGTTAACTTCCACCACAATTTTCTTATATATTCTGTACAAGATAAGATTGAAATCCATAAGTTTTGAATGAGCTTATGTAATGAAAATAGGAAAATAAATAAGATAGACTGGTCGGTCTAAAATTCGTACTGGACCGACTGGTAGCCAATACTGGTACCATCTCTGAATAGTATCCCAAAAATATTATAATCAACCTATTATCTTATCTCTATTTAATACCAAAATATGAGTTGTACAGCAAAGAGTAATTACTGTATAACTCATACAAACGATATGATCGTACATTGAGATAAATGAAAAATAAGCAGTAAATTTTTTTGATTACCAAATTTAATAAAAAATATCATAGTCAATTGGAAAATGGTTTGCTGAATCTTGCTCTTAAAAAAATTCCATTATTGTTCATAAAACTTTATTTGTATTTTGAAATTTCATTTTTTTCTTTTCTCTCTACTTTTTCTATATTTAATTAAATCTACTATTCCAATCTCGACTGAATTCTCGTGTCAACTGTGACATATATATATATATTTCTTTTAGTAGAAGCTGTTATGTTACGCACGTTTGCTT
>CAJNOL010005087.1:0-12777 GCA_905250125.1 Rotaria sordida
TCAGTTAATCATGCTCTATCTTTTGGTATATCGCATGAAAAAATTCTGTAACTTATTCATGTATAACTGAAGTAAACATTTATGGCATAATTTTTAACTACTTTTTTGATAGTGGATGTTAGGTGTCCAAAAGTCTGTCTTTGCTAACTCTACTATAGAGCATCCAAATGTTCTAAAAATTTGGGTTTTTTGGTTTGAGACTTTAACCTTTTAAACGCACATAAAAGATTGAAAAAATAATTTTTGACCAGTGCCTCGTATAGTGAGGCGATCCTTGGCCTTCTCATGGACGCTCTCTTAAAGATACTGCCTTCTCTGCTCTTACACTAATTCTTACATATTTTTTTATTATAAGTGTGAAAAGGTTCAAAGAGCACGCGAATATTCACTCTCTTGCTTTACTCTGTTAGAGAGAAGCAAAATATACAATACTTCATCCTCCAAATGCAGTGGCACAACCAGGATCTTTAGACCAATGGGCAAACCTCCATTGTATTGAAAAACCACGATGGACACAATGGGCAAGACTTTTATCGACAGGGCAGAACTTTTTCAACCCAATGAAGTACTAATAACTTAAAAAAGAGATAAAAATGAAAATGAAATTATTGTATTAATACAAAAAAGGAACAGGTGTTTTTATTGACAAAAAAAAGTGACATGAGATCCTTTTAATCAAATGTACATGAAACTCAGATTTTAAGTCTGAGTCAGATGTGTTCTAGTGTATTTTAATGTTTCTTTCTGCGAAGAAAAATTACCACTGAATAACCTATTAGTGTTAGGTCGCTTTTAATTCAACATACGATAATATTGGTGTGTTTTAAAACAGAACCACAAAATTGCAAATGCACAATTGTATATATGTATACTTGTTCTTTTCTTTTTTCTCTTTTGCCTTTGCTTATAATATATTATCCTAGGAGAAGAAACATGGTGACCAACTGAACAAGCTAGGCTATAGTTCGTTTGCCGTTATACCAGTCTTATAAGAAGAGACAAAAGCAAAAAGTAAAGAAAAAAAATATTTACGCTTGTGAACAAGTAAAATTTCAATGGGCGAAAACTTACTAGTAAAATTTTCAATGGGCAATCGCCCCTTTGCCAACCCCTGGTTACGCCACTGTTCAGATAATAAAAATTTAACTTATTAAAATTGACAATAGAAATTTTCGTAGGGCGGGCTGAACCTCCTCTAGCCCCCCTCTGGTTACGCCACTACCTCTATCTCATTCCAATCAAAAGTTAAGAAGGACCGAAGTTACTAATAATGCGCTTTTTTTGCATATATTGAATGATTCATAAAATTCTAACGGCTCAATATTTTGAGATAAAATTTTATGGTAAATAAGACTCATTGAGGTATATGTCTGTAAAAAACTTCATCCCTATCAGCCGAATCATTCTTGAGATATGATCATATTAGGACTTCCGTAAAATGGTCATCAAAGTTAGAAGGTTCAATATTTTTTAAAGCGGTTTGCGTCAGAATTCTTGAAACTCTTCCTTCTACAACATATCTTAAATTGAGCAAGTTCGGTCGTGGCTTATATGGACTGACTATTATACAAACATAGTGAAGATCTTTAAATTCGAATTCTAGTTTGGGTACTTTTCAATTGACCTGATTCGACATAATTAGAGTGCGAAAACAAACGAAAGAAAAGCCATTTATCGATAGGTTTGAATACGGTTCGGCATAGGTGTTCTTTGACTAACGGAGGAACTACCTCAGCTGATTCGTTGCCTTCGGACTCACGTTTTGTCTACAGGTAGATCTCAGTGAGACTAAGAAAATATTGGGAATATTTGTGCTCATGACTCTTCGTTTCTAAGATATGAAGTAATCAGTTGTTTTCTACATTAATTTTAAATTTATAGTTCTATCGAAAGTCAGAATACTGTTAATATAGTTGGTGTTCAAGCTGATATGTAAAGACTCATTGGTTTCATATATCGTTCATGGTATCGAAACATGTTATGTTTTCGTTATTTTTACACCGATTGTCATAATCAATTATTAAAGTTGTTTTTTTTCTACATGTGTGACTTTAAATATTGTTTCATTTCGCGTTCCTGCTACTTTGAAGAAACCATGGCTGTTGCAACTGTGATATATATATAATGATCCACTTCAGTTGAATACTTGAATTTTGAATAGTTTAAAGACTGCGATCGGACCAATCTTGACATTCTTTAGGTTTTTAACCTATAGACTATCATACTAATCTTAATTTCGAAAAAACGAGAAAATCTTATTTTTCTGATGAAACAGTTTTGACCATATCTTACGAATGAAGAATCATAGACACAAATCTGAAACTTCTAGACTTTTCTTAGTCTTCCTAATATCTACCTATCATTAAAAAATCAATCCGAAGTTCGGTTAGTTTCCTGGTAAATCTAATTTAAATTGGACCAAATCAAATAAATTTCAGTTTCAGACTTTATTTGTTTCCTGCTTGAAATGATGAAGAAAGTATGGAAACAAAGAAAAAAAAATAAGCATTTTGCATTGAAGACTTAGTCGTCGTACACATACTATTGTAGCAGCATAGATTTATTATCTGGACAACAACAGCAACACGACAGTTGAATTAATAATAAGTCATTCAAAACGTTGAAAAGTTACACTGATCAGTTCAGATGAACAAAAAAAGAAACAAAAACAAAGAGTCATTAGAGTCGATATTGTTATAACGATTATTTCTATCTAAGATTATCGTGGATATATATATATACAGTGCACCTCAATTGATTTTCTCCCTGTGGTATTTTTTTTTGTTTTTATAATAATTATTTATTAATCTTTTATATGTAGAGAGAAAGTCCGGAATGCACTGCATCGTGTGGTATATTTACGTTGAACCATCAATGTAGTTTGAAGTATAAAAAGTACATTACAAAAAAAAGTAACATGTTTTTTCTTTGCACATCTCCATCCACATCTATTATCCATTTCAAAATAAAAGAGGAGTAAGTATTTTCGGAATAACTTTTGGTAGAAACCTGCGGTTTTCACCAGTCGAAAGAGGAAATGGATCTACATCGAATCTTATATTTTCGATTTTATTGGCAAGCTTCACTCTCAGCTAAGTTTTTGGAAAATTTAACACTTCTGGAGAGAACAAAGTGGATTCTTTATTAAATAAAATATGAAAGAAATCGATTTTTTCAAAGACTTAGCTGAAAGTGAAGTTTGTCAGGAGCATCTAAAATATAAGATTCGATGTAGATTTATTTCCTTTTTCGAATGGTGAAAACCGCAGATTTCTATCAAAAGTTATTCCGAAAATACTTACTCCTCTTTTATTTTAAAATGGATAATAGATGTGGACAGATACATGCAAAAAAAAACATGTTACTTTTTTTCTAATGTACTTTTTATACTTCAAATTACATTGATGGTTGAACGTAAATATACCACAAGACCCACGGAAAAAAATTTTAATCAATACCGCGGTCAACCGCGATTTTTTTGTAATGACTGCGGTTTCTTCTTAATCAACCGCGGTATCGTAAAAAAACCGCAGTTAACCGCGGTTCGGTGCACCGCGAACATAAGTAACCGCGATGTGGTCAAACAAAATCGCGGTGCTTGCATCGCAGTTAACCGCGGTTTCAAAAAAAATCGGTATTTTAGGAATGAGTTGCGGGATTCAAAATCGCGACTTTTCTCGGTTTTTTATACCGGAAGATTATTCTCATAAATCGCGACCTCTGGATAATCTTGAAAGTCATAATTAGTCAAACTGCGATAATCAAAAATCGAACCTAGGTTTTCCTATATTATATTTTCTCACAATTCTGCATCACGGTTTTGTTAGGTGGGATTACGGTTACAACAGCATTTTTTAAACACAAGGTTTTCTTATTAAACCTGTTGCTGGATTATCTCCTGCCATAAGAAAGTGATGTTCTTGTGAAAAAAACATTTACGACATGCTGATAAAATATACTGATCTAATTGGATCGAATCTCGATGCTGGGATTGATATAAATTATCATTTAAAGTGCTAGTTAGAGGAAAACAAGGTCATGTTTAAAAGCTTGAGAGGCTATGTTGTTTATGATAGTTGAACTGAAGTGTGCAAACCTAATAGAAATCAATTCTAATTTTAAAGAGGAGAAAACAAAAATTGAAAATTTTCTATAAAGTACAATTCTCCTACGCTAATGGTGTCATTTTTCTGTTTAATTTAAATATTTTTTTCGTAGGTTAAAGTCATTGTAATTGTAAATTATTTATATTTTTTAATGGATTATATTAGAAATTAAATTAAATTATTCGATTTCCTTAGGACGCTTTCTCTTAGAAATACATTAGGATCTGACTTTCTCAGATGTTATTAAGAAACTACCGTCCTATCGGTTCATTTTGAAAAATAGAATATTTTTTATTTTATTTTTTTTTACATCAATAAAAAAATTAAAAGTATACCATTTTTACTTTAATAAATATAATGTTTAAAAAGAAGATTGTTTTATAACATAGAGTATCCAAAAAAAAATAGAATAATTTAATTTAATTTCTAATTTAAATTATAAGTGCAAATAATTTTAATTTATTTTTAAATTTAAATTATGAAAAAAAGAATTCAGGTTTATTTTAAATTTTTTAATTTATAACTAAATAAAATTAAAAGTAAATATAAACTGACACACCTATATCCTTCGCATTCACGTTACTATCCAGGAGCCGCGCGAGCGAGGGGGTGACCCCCCTCAATAATTGAAAATTTTTGTTTTTTTTTTTGAGTGACGGGAGCAGATTTGGAACAAATTTTGTGTTTTTTTTTAAGAAATTTTGCTCTAAATACCCTTTTACACCCTCCCAAAAATTTTTACACCCTTTCAAAACTCGCTACACCCCCCCTCCCCAATCTTAGACCTTTCGCGCGGTCCCTGACTATCTTCAATATTTTCTAGTTTTTATCATAAAGAATATTATGTTTGATCTTTCTATGAACATCATGATATGGTTCAATGGAATTATTGGACTGTAAGTATAAGGTAAGGAGTTCGAATCTCATAACAAGCAAAGAAATTCAAATCATCGGCGGTATGATCGAGATGAACCGCGGTAATGGACACCGCACTGGCAACGAAGTTACAACCGCGGTTTGAGTTAATTAACAAGCTATAGAATAAGTGACATCTATACAGAGAATAGTTACCTCGGGAAATATGAATAGATTTTTTTCAAAAACCGTTGATAACCGCGGTTTTAAGATACCGCGGTTTTAGACGGTCCATAAAAACCTAATAAACGGTCTGACTCCCGCGGTTCATATTTACCACCATAAAACGCGACTTTTTAACCCGCGGTAAGTATCGGTTTTTAGCGAAAATTTTTTCCGTGGGGATGCAGCACATTCCGGGCCTTCTTTTTACATATAAAAGATTAATAAATAATTGTGATAAAAACAAAAGAAATACCACAGGGAAGAAAATCAATTGAGGTGCACTGTAATACAGATGTCGTTAGTTGCTAACTATAAAAATAGATTCAACTTTGTTTTTCTTTTATTTTGAGAAGGGAGGTTGAAAACTTAGTAGCTTGTTTTTCTGAAAAATTAAAGAAATTTAAAGTACCAACTTTACTCAAGAATATCAATCAGTCGATCCGATTCGATCGAAAGCAAACCTACCAATTCCAAGCATTACGAGGAGAAAGAAAGTCATTATAATATGAATCATCATTCTCTTATCTATAAATAAATACCATCTGTGTTTCTAACGGCAAGTGTAAGCAGCAGAAGTAAAATGTAAGAATATTTGCAGCCGTGAAAATACACACTGCTGTACATTTGGCTTAAAAAGCAGAGTGTACAATGTATACTTTGCATGCGAGATTTGAAATGTATTTTTAGTTCAAAAATTATGTTTAAACAATGATCAAACACTGGTCTATTTTTTTTACTATTCGTTGAATGGCATCCTTTATCTGACTTCGTGGCTTTTTTTTCTTTTCAGATTTATATCAATTCGTTTCCAGTACTTATGTGATAGCTGCAGAAAAAATTAAAAATTACAATATTCAATTTAGTTTTCTTCAAGTCATACTGACGTTCATGATGATAAAGAGGATCATGATAGTTTTGGTAGATCTTATGGTTATTTAGGCTTTTGAAAAATAGTAAATTAAGATTCTTATGATTATGTGCATTCTTAATGTTGTAGTTTTGTGTAGTGAAGCTTTCTAAATGAATCACACAGATTGCTTTTTTTCTTGTTCTCTATTTGCTTATTTTTATTATTATTCTCTTTTTTTACTGCGTAAATCAGATATGAAGATATTTTTTATATTGCTCATTTAAAACAACGTATATGGTACATTTTATTTTAGATCTTCATTAAAAACACTGAATGCCATCATAAAAGTAAAACAAAGTTATCGGAATTACTCATGTTCTCTTCTGTTTAGGTAAATTGTTGACATTCCATGAGAGGATCTACTTGTCGACACAAAATGTTGTTATTTTACTCTATCGATAAATGAGAACTTTAATGTTTCCAGTATGATTCACCGATAACAATGAAAAACAAAAACTAACCTTTAAACAACATAATTACTTGTCAATTCATCACAAATTCATGAAAACTTCATATCATGAAAAGTTCTTTCAACGTATATACTCGATCGTACCGAAAGATTCTTCTGTGTACATGGTGATTGAGTAACAATTAGTCATGTTGCATATTTGACTGGTAATCGAACGTTAATAATCAATAATGTTCCATCAGCGATTTAATGCTTCCTTAAACGTCATTCACGGATGTGTATGCGTCTTCGCCTAGAAGAAAATCGTTATTTATTCGATACGCTCGAATATTATCAACAATATCTATCGAGTACTCTATTCTTCCCAATGATGGAATCTATCCAAGCTTTCTGACAAGAAATCGTCGAACAGCGATTCAATCAAAATCCATATTCCAATAATGAAACTCATCAATGAGTGTTGATATTCATACATTAATTAGCGACATGATTCCTCGACTATTCGGTCCTCTCTATCCACTATTTGCCACCGTGGGTAAACGTATCCTGAAACGAGAACTTCGAAAATTAGCTCAACTACGGATTTCAATCAAACTCAATCTATTACCCAATAGTTTAACAAAACTATTTAACGTACCGCAGTACGATATCAAGTTCTGTCGATCTCTATGCAAATTTATACAAACAATGTCAATTAGATGATATGATATTAAATGGTGCACTGATCGCTGGCCTCCTACTAGCTATTCATTAGTGTTTTCCGTAGGGACCAACTTCTAGCAAAGCAATGTATGAAAAATACTCATACTCAATTGAAGTCGAGTTAATGAATGTTTTCGTCGATATTATGAGAAATCAACATAGTTTTCAGCTCTTGAAATGGAAAGTGATGATCGAGCGAAAACAATTTCTCGACGTCTATCTTTACCTCATCGATTGTTCTAGAAGTAGCAAGTTAGTGATTATTGATGGCGATTTTTTAAATTTAATGGTAAAGCAATGGATCGTATGAGTGATACTTTATTTTCCCCCTAATCAACTACAACCCTATGTGTTGTTCTGAACAGTTGTATCAGAACTTGACTTGCGATGAAATACTCAGTAGGATACTCGGATAATTGTGTTTTATAGTAGACTCTTTCAATATAGAATATTCAATTCTATTGAAAAATATTAGTATCGCTTCCATTTTTTTTAAAGATTTTTTATTTATTAAGTCAAAATACCACTCTGATAAAGATTTATTCGTATTTGTATCTTTTCTTTTCACACCTACAAAGAGATTGTTTTTGACTATTTAATTGTATAGAAAGCATGAAGATGATGTGATACATAGATAGACTATGATCATTGAAAATTATAAATCCAAAAAATGAAGTTGTTCTGAAGTATCCATGAAGAATGCTCAAAATCATAGTCATCGATGTTTGGTGACTAGAACATGACATTTTTCAAAGATGTTTCTTTGAGTCAGGAAAAGCGTCAAAATGAGCAGAATTTCAAGAGCTTACAAAAACTCGATTAATTTTTTTACCACAGCATAATTTGACAAGGTTGGAGTAAAATTACAGGCAAAAGAGTGATCATCAAACATAGATCCTTCTCGTTTGTGGAAGTCCAATCATTTACTAAAACTTATTGTAACGAACACTGGTATACCCTCATTTTATAGAGAATTCTTTTCTGTATGTTTTGAGATTCTCTCTAACTGAAAGGAGCGTTCAGAAACAGACTAATTTTGAAAAAAAAAACATTTCTTTGAATTTGTATGAGAAAAAAAAATATGTAGCGGTAACCTACCTGATTGATGATATAGTCCATCTGCTTTTAAATAGTGTAAATTATGCCTTACGGAGACAAAATAACAATACGCATAACTTTTGAAGAAAGCGATACAAGCCAAAATCTTCTTAGGGTATTTACTAGGGCATTATGTAATTTCTACAGTCGAAAATTCATTAAAATCGAAGGGTGGCATCTTTTTGATCAAGCATTATGCTGTGACACGGGAAAGCTAGCAATCTCTTAGTGTCAATTGCTATCGTTGACACTTGTCCTTTTAGTTAGATAAAAAAAATTCAAGGAAAGTTTTTTCTCAGATAAGTCGTTCTATTGATATGGCCTTGATACTTACCTATATGCAGGCGAAGAAGCTTGCGACAACCACGATGAGAAAAGATTGACTCATTCAGTCTGGCATTGACAAAATTCTTTCTTTGTTTTTCTTTCGTTCTCGTCAGCAGTCACCACCTATGCATTGTGTTTAGAGGTGAATATTTGCATTATGTTTCGAATGATTTGAATGTCTACGTGTCGTTTTTTCATGGATTCGTAGTAGGCAAAAGAAAGGAATCTATATGAGGATGAGTATAGATATGACTATAATATATTGTCTTCATTTATATTCACTCTCTTACGGCAACCATATAAAGTCTTCTTCATTAATCTAAAAAGTAGGGTGTGGGTGAAAAGAAGCAATACATTTACACCACATCCATCCTATTTTCATAATAAACGCGATTTATGCTCGAATAAAAATTCTTACTATATAATTATTTTTATTTTCAGATTTCAAAGATAATTCATCCTATCCAATAAATACGACATATTAATAAAATACAATTGAAACTCAGATAAATTTTATTATTTTAGTTTCTTTGTAATTATTATACTTAAAATATCATATAAACATTATGTCCAACATACCAATGACTAACTTAAATGAATATCAGGTAAATATGATAGTATCAAATGAGTTTGTAAATTCTATCAATAAGCCATAGGACTCATCTTAGATATTCTTGTATTGAAGTCTTCATAATCATGACTCTTATCTTTTCTAATCTAATATACATTTATAGGAGAATAATATTTGTATTATGTGTTTGGGATCATTTGGCATCATCGATGAGACTATACCACGTCAATGTATTAATGATAAATGTCGTCAAAAATTTTGCTCGAAATGTGTAAATCATATTCGCATTTATAATGGCAACAATCGACCTTTTCAATGTATGTACTGTTTAAAAGAATATCCAATTAATTCTTATCCAGAAGAAAACAACATATTAAAACAACAAATATGGAATGATAAGGTTAATAAATATGGTATTGAACGTACAAAACATTTACTTACAACAAACTGTGATCCAAAAGAATTACATTTTGATATTGATTGTCGACGACGACAATTATTAAATCTATTTTCAACACATAAACGTATTTGTAAACAGACACATGCAAATGAGACAGACACAGAAATTGAAAATATGATTAATCAACTTTCAAATATTACTCTTCATTCAAAGTCTCATGCCAGCAACAGTATAGAACTGTATAAAATGCTTTATAGACAAGCTATATCTTTACCTGATTCTGATGATATCGGTTCTCTTTACATTCGTCTTTGTGAACAATTGTCCGTCGATATTTCCAATGATGAATTTTCTAGTATCTTTCCCAATACTCATAAAAAAATGAACGATTGGATGTTTGAACAAGAAGTCGGTGAAGAATTTCATCCGAAACTTTTTCATGTTATCGATGTGATCGAACAAGATATAGTTTCTCAATGGTCGAATCCTTCTGTTACACCTTCAACTAGTATTGGTGTCATTGGCTATACAAATGCAGGTAAAAGTTCCTTAGTCAATCGTCTTCTTGGCATAAGCTCTCTAAATGATGATCAAGCAGCTCCAATAGGTAGTATGAAAACGACTTACACTGCATTACGATTCGATCGTAAAGAACCATTGATATATCATTCAATAAATGGAAATATAGAAATACCAATTACATTAGTAGATATTCAAGGTCATGATAAAAATAGAACATCCGATAATAATATGATTGAAGCTGGGAATTATCATAATGAAATTAGAAAGGCAAATTGTGATATTTATATCTTAGTTACCGATGATGATCTTCATGATGAACAAAAGAATTGGATAACTTTTATTAAAGAAACATTAAAACGAGAATGTATCTTGGTTAGATCCAAAGTCGATATTCTTTATTTAACTAAAATACGAGAATTGTCGGACAATTGCTACAGTAAGAATACTCGGGAAGAGCGTCTTCAATATCATACGACGATCATGGATCAAATACGAAGTCAAAATACGATTCCATCAAATAAAATTTATTTAGTATCAGCTGATTATCAACCAATGAGTATTGATGCTGATCTTCTATTGTTCGAACATTCATTCGATTTTGATTCATTACTGACCGAATTGAGCTTCTTAGCCTCCAATGCTCGCACTTCTCGAATACATCTATTGGCTAAACAAACAGTGAACAGAGTGATAAATACATGTTTTCGTCGAGGATACGTGCTGAATGTAATGAAATATAAGATTGCCGCTGGTTTTGCAGCAATTATACCTTTCGGTGATCAATTACCTCGATATTTATCAAGAGATAAAATTAGAGAAGCATTCGGTATAAATGATGATTTTGGTCAATATCTTCTTCAATTTAATCTTATCATTGACAATGGTCTTTTACAAACGTCAGTATTTCGAAAATATGTCAAAGTACAAGAAATAAAAAAAGATTCAAAGCTTGATACAAAAGCGATCGGAACAGCTGCTGGATATGCAACAGCAGTTGTCGGCACATTTAGTGATGATATCGTTCGCATAGCTGCACCAACTGCAACAGCATTATCCACTGCTGGACGCATTGCATTAACTGCAGCAACAATCGGTGTAGGTGTACTTATCTCCGCAGGAGTTTGTGCATGGTCAGCAATTAGCAGTGGAAAACATATATTTAGTTATGTTAATCGTGTTTCTGACGATTGCATTCTAGTAGTGGATAGAATAATCCAGGTAATCATTGAACGTGAAAAAAACAAAGAAATAAACAATATATGTCCTACAGCCATGAACGCTGATTAATACTTCGATATGCATGGTGATAAGTCGTATAGACATAATTAAGACATTCTATATATTCTGGAGATAAAAGAAATAAAATTGCGTCTGTAATTCAAATTGTTTTCTATGTTGATATCAGAATTATGCTTAATGATTTGGATCATTTTTAGACCTTAAAAGCGTCTGCCACTTATGCGACTTGACGCATTTAAACGTATCCAGAATGCAACATGGAGGCATGAATGTGGAGTGTTGTAGTGGTTGGTGTAGGTATCGGTGTGGGTGTGGGTGTGAATACGAGTAGAACAACAAAACTATGAGTATATTGTATTAATACTAAAGAAGAAAAGAAATTCTTCAATGAGTCACTAGTATATTATTTATTATTCAACTGTACTTTTTCGTGTCATAAATCACTGTAAATAATTTCATTTAGATATTAGAGTTACTTCGAAATCAACAACAAAAAAAATGAAACTCATTTAGCTTTCTGAAATTTCATCTAGAATTTTGAAATAGAACAATCATTTAGATAAAAGTGATGTTATGTTGGAAAAAAGTTTCACTATTAAATATTTGAAGTTATAACACTTCTTCAATGCATATCAAAGACTTTTCAATTTATCTTCGAACTTTCGAAATATAAGAATATTCAAGTCAATTAATAAAATACTTAATTTACCTGTTTGTTCTCATATAAAAAAGAATGTTAACTTTGTTCGATTCAAATGAATAAGTCCAAATAAATAAATCCATCATTGAACAAAAATAAGTATCATTCTCGACATATGTTATCATAGGTCTGCTTAATTTTCATTTGTCAGAAAATTATATGAAAAAATGAAATCATTATCATTGTCGAAAAACATTGCAAAATGCATTGTAGATGAATGAACTATATATTGTAGAAATAGACATAGAGCCTTTGCGTAGTCTAAAATGCATATCAAAACACTAGATCAATCTTTTTACAAGATATCGATAAGCAAATCGAATTAATTTAGATTTGTCAGAGTTCGAATGTTTAAAAATGATTAATTTCCATATTTCAATAGAATTTTATGGAAGGTAGATAAAGAAAAATATATGGAATGATTTACATTGAATCTTCAAGAGTCTTTAAAAGGATTGAAAAAAAATTCAAATACTTCAATTAATTGCTAAGTTACATAAAACAGTCCGTCAGATTGTTTGTTGAGTTTTTCTTATTTGTTCATCGAAAGAAATGCGAATCTTGTTATTCTAAATTAGATTGAAATAGAGAGGGTAAAATCATTCGTTAGCGACGTGACATCGTAAACTTGGAGTATGCATATCTCGGCACTATCAACTAGTTTAAGTGTGATTTTTGAATGGTGTACGAGTCTCTATTTACTCTAGATACTA
>CAJNOL010005088.1:0-12775 GCA_905250125.1 Rotaria sordida
GAATCGGAGTCGGATTTCGGAATAAAAAAATCTGATTCCGCAAGTCTTTATTCGTAAGGAAGAATAAATCCTTAACAGTATTGTTAGTTATTTCGACACATTCCATACTTGACCGCATTTTTAGTTTATTGCATTAACTTTGCTTCTCATATGTTATTGAATTGTTGTTTATTATACTTCTTGAATGAATGTTTTGTCTTTGTTGTTTCAATATGGACATCGTACATCTTTTGCATTGAGTCCGGATGAAAAAATCATGGTTATTAATTTTCAACTATAATTGATATTTTAAGTGAAAACCCAACTTTCTTTTCTAAAAATAGTCGGTCCTCAAAAGATTAAAAGAATAATTTTAATTAATAAATGAATATCAAAGCTATTTATAATAATTTTCAATTTACTTGAGACTCATAAATCACGAGAATAAACTATTTCTTGCATAGTAATAGATTACATTCATGTAATTTATCATATAAATTGTAATTACACCTATCTTGAGGGTGCGGGCATTCGTCTCACCTTTATTCCTATCTAGTGCACACCCTATTATAGATAAGACATTCTAATATGTATTTAAGCAATAAAATTTTCGATATTAACTATTTTATAAAATTTTAAACACCGGGATCAGAACTTTTGGTCAATCCTAAGTAAAACTATGCTACCCATGTGTTTAATTTGATTCAATATTCATGGATTTCCAGCAATCGATTTGAACTGATACAAATTAGTTGCCACAAAATTTGATATATTTGTTCTTGTCTTTGATTCCGATTTATTATTATTTCTCGAATACTATCTTTACTGAACTAGCCCTCCATTCATTTATTATTGCTTATGTGATATAAAATTATGTTATTTTTTCAACTGATACGCACTTGAGAGAAGAGTTATACTGAATTAAAAAAACTTGATTGCGAAGAAAAAATGGTACAGGATGTACCAAGAATTCCAAAGTGATTTGGAAATGCATTGTTCTTGTATATTGAACAAAAGCAGACTTTTTGAAATTTTAGCGAGTCTTAGCACCTAATTCATACTTAATAATTACAATGTTTAGGTTTTTGACTTTTAAAACAAATGTGATATCATAAGAGCATTATCACTAGTCAGATGATCTTGATTGTTTTTTTTTGTCGTTAAACAACACAACTTTTGAAAGTACCGAGAAAATTATATTTAATGACCAATAATTGATAATTTGGCCATCATCCTGATCTGTTGTAGGGTTTGGATATAGCAAAGCGAGAGCTAGGACCCACATCTACAGCCACCATTTCAATATAGGACTAAGTCATCTTTTTTCGATAAAATAAAATATAATAAAATATTCTATTTATTTACTTATTTATTTCTTTTGTATTGTTCGATATCAACGTCGATCTCCTTCTCCATGATGACGACGACGTTGGAGCTGATGTGGTGGTACTGGATGTTGTTGTTGAGGTGGTGGAGGATGTTGTTGAGGTGCTCCTTGAACATCCATAATTACTTCAATAATGTTTCTTATAAATGATTCGCACCATAAGGTCAGAATAATACCAACGACCAAACCAACTAATAGAGACAACACATCAAATAACATAACATAAATTATTATCTAGAACAGAAACAAGATTGTAAGTGATTTTTTTTATGATAGAAACTTATGACCGAGGTTAGAATAGAATACACATGACCACTATTTCGAATCTTTATATCAACTGAGCTACTCGGTCACGTATCATTCGATATGATACGTCGTGAAAACGAATATTAGTAACTATTTTTCATAATTTACATTTAAAATAAATTTAATTTTTTTTCATAATTTAAATTTAAAAATAAATTAAAATTCTGATAATTTGAAAAAGACAATCATTAAAAAAATTTTTTATTTATTTTCTTTTTCTTACCAAGTTTTTGTATAACATCAAAATATTTTGATACACATGTTGTTATCATTGCAATAATAATAGCATGTTTTAATATATAATAATCTTCTAATTGTATATATTGTGAATGTTCTACAATAGCTTGATTAAATTCTAAATGTGCATTACTAACACATTTATAACATTTTTCTCGTTATTTATATAACTAATATCGATAAAGATCATAACGTTCGAAGATTTTTAATAACCATACATCATATGGAATTGTCTCAATTGTTTCATCATTTAACTTCGTTGGAATCGTTAATAATTGATGAATGATTTGTTTTTGTTTATTTTTATTTACTACTACTTCCCATTTATCATTATCGTCATTAAGAGTCATTCATAAAGACCGTGCAGACAAGGAGAGAGGAGCACAGTGTGAAAATCGTGGTGTCACCGGAAAAAGTGATATCTGACAAAAACTAAACTGTTCGACAGACAAATCAAGTACAGTTTCTGAATCTTCAAGCCGAGCCCTATACAATAGTAAAAAGTATTTTTTTTAATTTTTGCACATTTAACTTCTCAGAGAAAAAAAATAGTATTTTTTTTCTACAGCGTCGTCCGAAGGACTGGTCCTGTAAATGAGCAATCTATCCACATGCAACCTTCAAGTTTTGCAATAATGCTCTTCTATCTACTATCTCTAATCCCTGTTAACGCAAGCATTCTTGTACTGCACAGTGGATTTTTAAAAAACCTAGATTCATGAGGCATTTTTCAGTTTTTCTCCCAACAAAGTTTTTTTTCCTTAAAAATGCTTTTCTGTGTCATACCAATTATTTCTCAGCAAGAAAGTCACATATCCGCCTGCCATGTACAAAATGCACATTGTGGAGATTCTGTCAAAATCATACAAATCTGGACAAAGAGGAGAGAATTCAAACATTTCTGGACTTCCAGACACTTACTAGAAATATTTTCCTTTTATCCACGCAGCTTTCGGCAAAATTTTTAAGGTTAGTTTTTTTTAAACAGCATTTTAAAATAGAAAATGAATTGAATGTGAATCAATTGAATTTAAATAAGGTGTTGAAATAATTCAAGATTATGCTACATGTGTAGATAGGTATTTTGTGAAGCAGTTATACGATATTTTCGAGCGCCATTAGTATTGAACTTCATCTTTTGTTTTTACTATTCTCTTTCTCGTAGAGAAGAGTCTTGCAAACATAAATTGTCTGATTGCTTGCTTGCTTGCTTGTGTGTCCGCACTTTACTGATTGGTCGAATAACGATCTCGACACAAAAAGAGTTCTTTCAAATAAAACTGAACCAAAGGTAATCGAGGTCGAGGAATTCGAATCTGAGGTTAGTTTTTTGAAATTTTTTTTTCTGAATCATTTTTTTACACAAAGGATCACTTTTTTACGAAAAAAATATTTTTTTTATAAGGATTGACTGAATGGTAATCGAGGTCGAGGAATTCGAATCTGAGGCCAGTTTTTTGAAATTTTTTTGTGGATCATTTTTTTACATAAAGGACCACTTTTTTACGAAAAAGAAATTGTTTTACAAAGTTTGACCAAAGGTTTTTGAGGTCGGGGAATCGATTGGTACCGTTAGTTTGTGATAATTTTGTTGAACTAGTTTTTCTTGGTAGAAAAGGCGTTTCTAGTAAAGAAAATTTTTTTTAGAAAGTTTGACCAAAGGTTTTCGAAGTCGAAGAATCTTTCAACATGAAAATTCTACAAATCCAGCCTTTTCTTGCTGAAGATGCTGATCTGAAACGTCTTGATGAACTTAATAGGAACACACACCGACAGTGCACTTTCTTCGATTTTTGAAATTATATGAGTAGTTTGCTGAATAGTTCAGAAAAACCATTTCTACGAGAAAGAGCTGAACGAGTCCTCGGACGAGCGTTACTTATTTTTTATTGGAATTTATTCTTACAAGAAAGATAATGTCAAAGAACAACTTAAAAAAAGCGGAAAGTTGCAAAATTTCTATCCTTTTCAAATGCAGATGTTTTCAATGTATTTATTTTTTTTCTTCAATAGTGGAAGCCAAAACAAAAGATGTACATACAGGATGATAGAGCTTTTCAAGCTCTATCAGAATATATATTTAATTTTTTAAAAAGCTACTTCTACAGTGATGAAAGATTTAAAAAATTAATTGGCAAGAAGATGGAGAAAAAAAATCTGTGGGAATCTGACGATGAAGGTGCCTTCATTGTACTCGATTTATTTTGCAGCAAATAGGTCGCAAGTTAGAATGCAAATATACAGGGTGATGCAGAACTCCAAGCGCTTCCAGAATATGTAATTGGTTTAAAGAAAATATTGTTTTATAGTGACAATATAAGTCAAATACGGACTAAATCTATTTTTTTCCAGGGGTATATATATATGTAAATAACAACGTGTCATGTGGCAAACATAAAACATATTTCTTACTGACCTGCTAAAAAGACAATATCATCTATGAAGGCATCTTATATTTTAGCGCTTTCTATTCTCTTATGTTTAACCATTGATCAAGTGAACACAATTCGTTGTGCTGATAAATGCGAATTTAATACTGTTCCAATTGGGTCTTCGGATCCGTTTAAAATTCCATGTAACACTGTTGATATTGATATTACTACTACTGCGTACACAGTAGATCTTACTATAAATTTTGCAACATTATTCGTTGATGGTGTTCTTCAGATAAAACCACGTTTAAGCAATAAATCTTCAACTCTTAACACTAAATTTACCTTGAATTCAGTGATCACGATCGGTTCTATTGTTTATACGTGTACTTCAACAGATGATTGTGATCAGGAGTTTTTGTACGCGAGGCAGTAGGTTCGCCGAAATGGCTTGAAATTCATGAAATAACTGTAAGATTAGAAATCAGCTATTTATTCTTTAAAACAGATTCATCCACTGCTGACTTGCTTTGCACTGACAATCTTGTATGCCCATCCAGCGACAAGTGTTATGCTCAATTCGTTGAAAAACGTTCTGGTTCACAAACAAGCACAACAAATTTTAACAACAGTCATACATGTGATACTACTAGTCCATCCAACGTTCATTTTAGTCGACATTTTAATACATTAACTAACGATGAAATTATGACAATGGATATTCGTTGCAACAAAAACAATTGTAATGAACAGAAAACAGTAGAAGAAGTATATAATATAATACAGAATAAATTTACATTTCCATCAAATTATTCGTCATTCATATCTGATACGAACGGATCTTACAAAATGAATGATACTATCAGGATTTCATCGATATTTTTTTTTATTTCCATTTTTCTCACAAATCTTTAACGGAATTTGGTATAAAAACAGTACAAATTGTTTGCTTTTTTTTTGAGCGAAATATTTTTGTAAGTTTCTTAATTGTATTTTTGATTGATGCAAATATATTCAATAAATCATAAACTTCAAATCTAAAGTATTTGAAAAATGATCATTTTTGCCAGTTAAGAAAAGAGAAACGTTCATTTTCTTTTGAACATTTAAAAATATCGTTATATCTAGTTCGAAAAAATTGTTTTCTTATCATTATCGATTGATAATGAGTTAACTATTCTGATGAACATTGGTTTAAAAAGTTACTTTATTATCTGAACACCAATTCATTTGGATCTATTTAAACTTCTTTAAATATTTTATGTTTAAAATATGTTCCATCAGATTAGATTTTTCAAGAGTGAAAAAAATGAAAATTAAACAATTCTATTTTATTATTTGACTTTAGTACTTAATATAACTTTAAGACTTATACATACGCAAAAAGGTTTTTTTTATCAGTGTGATCAGTCATTAAGGATTTTTTATTTTGAAATGATAAATGAACTTCCATGAATTATATAGACTTTTTTTTAAAATATATAGTTTATTGTTCCACTAGGGTTAACAGAGAAAAATCGCATAATTTTATAAACCTCTTAGAAAATAAAGATAAAGAGAAAAGTCAGAAGTTCATGTTTACAGAAGTTGTCACTTTTTTCTCACAATACATTTGATAGAAGTTACAATATTTTTTAGGATGTGGGTGTGGATGAGATTAGATCAACCCACACTCTAGTGTTTTTAATTTACAATACAAACACTCCATTGTGAGATAGATATACCAACTATTAGTATCATGGAACTATGAAAATATCTAGATATTACGAAACTTAAAAATATAAAGCCTAGTATAAAACCGAACGTCATAGATCATTTTATCTTTCTATGGAGAGTAGTATTCTTTTACGAATCGAGAAGCCTTTCAATTATGTTAAGCAATAATTTCAAATAAGAGATCACATCAAATTTATCAATCCTTCCAAGTTACTCTATGGAATGTGACAGATTAAAATACAAGCTGTTACTATTAGAAACTTTAAAAGTTATATGAGTTTCACGTTGTATATATTCATGAAACTTTAATAATAAACTTTTTTCACAAGAACTAGTTAGTAAGTTGTTATGTTAAAAAATCATTTTCAATTGAAAAATTTATTTCATCTGAAGACCTACTATTGAATCTGATTACAACTAAAAACTTATATATTGATTCTTGATCATCGAAATTCAGATTTGTATTCTTTTTATTAAACACTATATGACAATGATCTTGAATATACTAGTTTGTTATATTTGATAAATCATTTTTTTTATTCATTTTATTGTTTTGTTAACTGCTGTTCATCATTTTGGCAAAGCTTTCAATGAAGATGACAGTTCATGTAAAAGAAAATAATCTTAGAATGAGCTACTTATTATACTTCATCAGATTATTATTTAAAAACGAATAATTCGTCTGCTTTGTTTCTTTTTAATTTCGTTTAATTTTTTTATTTAAAATCTATCATTAATATATAAATGAATTAACAAAGAAACATTTATCGAAAGATAAAGTCTTAACACATACTCAACATGTTCGTTTTGATACAATCATTCCATAATTATCATGATGATTTTTGACTATGAATACTATCTAGAATAACTACATAACATGTAATACCTCCTTCAACAACAAATATGTACACCATACGATTCACAATTCTATATAAGCGAGTGACCTATGATTGAAATTAAAAGACAAAAAACTGAAAGATAACATTACGCCTTTTTTTCTCTATTGTTGTAACTTCAATATGAAAAGAAAACATGTTCAACATGATATTTGGTTACTTTCAGTAGTCAAGATATTTATAAATAGGATTGAAGAATGACAAAAGACTAAAAATTTTAATGTTTTAATTTTTAATTGCATATGAATATTTCAAAAGGATTGTATGCAAAATTTTTATTTTATACTTGTAATTAATGTTGTAAGTGAGAGAAAACTCACTCTTTAATATCTTGACAATTGCCATACTTTATATTCATTCTTTTTCGAATTTAAATATTCAAGAAGTTTTTTTTTTCTTATCCCATAAACTATAAACGAGAGCCATAAGAACTTTACTAAGAAATTTGAGAATGAGTATTTATTCTGAAAATTTATGTTTAGTCTTAAGAAAGAATATTTATAAGTGAAACATTGAAAATTTTTATAGAAATTACGTTCCATATTATATTCTAGACGTATCTTTAATATCTTGTCAATGTTTACTTATGTTATTGGACGTAGTTTCGTATATTGTCTTATTCGACGATCACTTTCAATAGTTACTAACAATTCTATATTACTTTCATCACTCATACGCATGTATTCTAGGTAGTGGTCCATCTGGTTTTTTACTTACATTTCATCACACAATGCCAGCAACAATTGATATGATTAAAAAGTTATGTTCATTTTTTTCTTGCACCTGATCATTCAGAAGTAAAAAATATTATACAAATATTTACAAAAATAGCTGAATATGAACATGTGAAAGAACTACAAGAATTTTATTATAATATTTGCTTATAGTTTATCTATTGAACGTAGTTTTAAGATTCTTGGTGAGAAAACATTAGAAAATATTTTTTTTCTACTAAAGATTGTGTTGGATTGTATAATAGTAAAATGAAAAACAAAATATTTTTTAATCCATTATTTAAAAAAAATATTTTTCAAATAAGTATACTAGAAAATGCTCAATTTTGAGTATAACTTGATTGTACTCAAAATTCTTCTTTTATCAATCGAAGATTTAGCTAAAACAAGTATTACTGACATCGTAGTACTTGATACACTTCGTCAAAGTCGAATACGACATATGATACTTGTTGATAGATGTAGACTAATCCAAATATTGTCATTTACTATAAAAGAATTTTGTGAACTTACTAAATTAACTAGTTTGCAACCAATGTTAAACAAAGAAGATTTTAATTGAATTGATCAAAATATACTTAATAAATTGAAAGTGTTCATTTCGAACATATAGAACCTGTAGTTAATTGTGATTTTTCTGACCATCTTGACATTAAAACTATAGATTATTATGACATCCAAGTAAGAATGAAGAGAATCTTGTTTATTTCCGCGTTGAGTTTGAAAATTCAAATATTTAATAATTGGAAATGCAGTAGAATGGAACGGATTATCTCTATAAGAGTCTAGACATGGCACTGCTCATGTCTAAAGTAGCCACCATGGATGAGTGACTATGAATGTCATCATGTATGTGAGAGCTAGTAGGTTCGAATCTGGACGCCATTCTCCTCTATACTATGTAGTCTTGGATAAATTATTGAAGACTAGGATCAACATGTGTAAATTGACAATTTTCTTTCATTCTTAAAATCTTTCTAATCGACATGAAATAAATGTTCGGAGTTTCTAATTGATAGTATACTATGACAAATTTGACATTTTGTATCAATACATTTAACACCATTAGTTAATTTTGCACACTTATCATGTTGGTCACTACGAGTATCATCAAATTTGTATGCTTCATCTGAACATGTACCAACTATATAACGATCTGTCAGAAAACTTCAAATACATGAATGTATAAAAAATTAGAAAAAAAAAATACGCAAACAAATTCTGTACCGTTGACAAGTATCACAATATAATTGTTCAACGTTATTATTGAAGCTATCTATAAATTTTTTTATATAAATCAAAATATTTATCATAAGTTTCTTGTAATGTATATTTCGGTTTTAATGCTTTTGTTCCAGTTGCTGTGCTATATTCATCAGTACCACAAATATATAAAGTATTGTAAGTTTTCAACCGACAATACCTTAAATTTAATATTAACAATGAAAAAATGGATAAGAAATTGTTTGATTTTACCGAGCAACAAAACATTAGCATTTAACAAAGATCCAGTAAGAATATTCAAATGAGGTACATTGTTGACAAAAAGTAAAGTACGTATCATCAGAGCACTTCGTACGGGATTAAAGTGTGAAAACATGACGTAGTTACTGTTGTTAGTCACAAAGAGATTGTTTTATTCAGTCTAATTTAGAAGAGATTTCTTCATCATTCTGTTACTTGATGTTCCAGAAATGCAATAAGGAAGTAGTTAACTAGACGGAATTGAGACACAGTCTTCGATTGTATATCAACAAAGGATGTCACTGTCCTTGATAAAACGGAGAGACGAGTAAGTTTATAGCAGCTATATCTTAAAAACACATTTGTGCAGCTAAAAGCCTTCTTCATCAGGATTAGTAGGCGCGAAGGCCTCAAAATAATCACTTGAATGAGGACTTACGGAAAATCAAGACGGTCAAAACCAAATTTCTCGTATCTGTTCAAAGGTTTTGAGAGAAATTTTTTTCATATACTATAAAAGATGAGTCATTCATTTGTCATAAAAATGCATTGTTTTCTTCTTTCAATTATGAGTTCTTATTTTGCATCACACCTGATCACTACACAAAGAAAAAAAATACTATGAACAAAAATAGTATTCCAGAAGATTATTCCGAAACGTAGATTAATCATCGACAAGAAACAAAAAAGGATAATAACATATTAAGTTTTTGTGTTTTGAGAAAACAAAGATAGTCATTTCTTTATCAGTTTATACATTCGCTGTAAAAGTATAGAAATCAAATGAAAGAGTTAAAGGTAATTTTCAACGAACTTACGTTCTTGAATGAATTGTATAAATGACGATGAATCCTAATGATGAACAGTTTCGTAAATGGATCCTAAAAAAAAGAGATAAATGAAGTCGAAATTGAAAAAATATTATTAAATTCTTTTGGCAAATAGATCATATCAATCAAAATAGAGCGAATAAAAACTCGACTTTCAACAGAAACTTGTAGTCCTACTCAGGTCATGTGAAAGATCGACTTTCGAATTCAAATTTTGCATGAACATGAAATTAATTCTTTGGACAAGTTGTAACTTTTCTAGGTCTTTTTTTCCTATCCTGAGATATTGAATATTCGAAATTTTCCATATTAACGAATCTCGTTAAGAACTTTGTTCGCGCAAAGTTTAAAGTCGAAATTCTATTTTCTAGATGATTTGAGACGGACTGTATGTTTATATGCTGAAAGATTCAGTAAAATTTCGATATGTGGAGAACGAAGGTTCGAAATAACATTACATCGACAATCAACTTTTCTTATTCTCATCTGATGTTTGTCCTTCGATAGATAGAAAAGTTCCTGATAAGATTTTATTTAAAAATTGATCTTGTCTTTTTAATATGTAAACTAAAAAGTAAGAAAAATTTTGATGAGGTCTTGAATAATGTTCGGTGATTCACGTTATTGAAGAATTATATTGAACATCTAATTATATACTGTTTTTGCTGATTGCAACTGTCCAAAATGAAGAAAACAGCTTCGCTATGGCACGTAACTTGAAGCGTTTTTTCTTCGTGGGCAATCATAGATCAGGATCATTAAATTCATATTTTAGAAAACTAAAATTTGTCAAAATCAGAACCTCTACTGTAAAGGCTTACAACAAATTGATCCTTCCTGTTATAGATATTTAATAGAGAAAATAGTGAATTTCGAAAATACAGTTTATTAGAATTTTAGGTCATTTTGTTTTGAAAATCTGTACTCATGAGTTATTTCTAATTCAAACTTTCTGTACGATAAACAGATGTTTGAAACAACCCCAAACTGGAATCAATACAAAACTTTCATGTGGCTCATTTTTTATTTTATTTTAGCTAAAAGTTATTCAACTCAAAGCCTAACTTTATATCATGAAATTAGTTCTACAAAATCCTTTATCTAATTACATATTCACATAACAGCAGAAAAAAAAGACTGAAATTCTATGGCACGATAAATTTACACAAATTATGAATGGCGAAAATACTGATTTTGTTCTGTACAAACATCAATTAATGCAAGTTTAACTCAGCAATACATAAAGAAATAATTAGTGTCAAAGTTTTTGTACTCTATGTTATCTTGATAACTTTAGAGATGATTATAGAATTCTACACAATTGTATGAATTGTTCATCTATTAAATTTCCATTATTGGCTAGTTTTCAATTACTTTAAAACTAATTCATTAGAAGTCATCTTTACTTCTCTCGTAGCTACACCTATTGAACCAAACAATAGTTCTTATTTCGTTCGTTTCTCTCATGATTTAATATACTATTACAGTCAAAATAACGAAAACAAACCAACCAGAATACGCAGTCACGATACTATTTCATAAGCTGAATAAAACAAACTTAAAATATGAATTATTTCAAATGTAATCAATATCAATAGACAGACAACAAGAAAGAATAAATAATATATTTGAAAGTTTTAACTTGATGATAAATATATTCGTTATTGACTAAATGTCGATCAAGCTGGGCTAAATAATCTTTCAACTGAAGCATTAGTCTTTATGAGCATACACATTTCCGATTTCTTGTCAGTTGTTCAATGAGTCGGAATTTTCTGAATGTATTAGTTTAATTATGAGAAATTCTCATTTGAAATACTTACTTGTCTTGATGATACACTCATTTGTTTACTTGAATCGAAACTATTTGACCATTCATCTTCTAATAAAAGAATTGGACAATTAATTTTTGTTTTGTTAAATGTTCATTAGGTTCTGAATTGAATGAAAAGCTCGATTCAATCGTTTCTTTGGTTTATGAAGACCACTAAAATTTCAACATATATATACATATATATATATATTTATTTATTTATTCCATATTAATTAATTTCACAGAAAAAAAGAAAATTTTCAAACTGTTTAAATGCTAAATCTAATAAATTTAGATAACTAGTTGAACGTCAATCTGAATCAATGCATAAATTTTCAAGTGATGTTTGAATAAGTGAAAACTAAAATAAAAATTGAACATTACAGTTTTCTTTTTTATCTAATTTACTTTACCGTAAATAAAGCTCCACCGAAAATCAGTTTAACTAACTGGTAAAGTTCATCGGTTTTATTATTTTTATGATGATGAGTACTGTTTGATAATGACGTAAGTTAAGTTAGCACCACATTCGACTATTTCTTGTCCCGATTCGTTTTCTTACCTGTGTTACCTCTCTAGGTGCTTGTGTTAGGTGCAGAATTTAATTCTCTATCGAATGGTACCACTTTCAAGGGGGGTCATCGGGCAAAAACCACTACTTTTACACGAAATACTCACTTTACTCCTGTGTATCAATAACAAATATCTTGTATTTCTTGTCCGGATTCGCTCTATGACTTCTCATAACTTTCTAACCTAGTGTGTTGGATGCAGAATTTAATTCTCCATCCAATGGTACCATTTTGAATGGGTGTTATCGGGCAAAAATGCGGGGTTACACGTCAAATACTGGCTAACACACAATTCTGAGAGTAATTCTTGTCCGGATTCGCTGTACGACTTGTGTTAACTTTCTAACCTAGTGTGTTGGATGCAGAATTTAATTCTCTATCCAATGGTACTACTGTGAAATGGTGTTATCGGGCAAAAATGCGGGGTTATACCATAAATACTGGGTCTGAGACCCAATTCTGAGAGTAA
>CAJNOL010005089.1:0-12771 GCA_905250125.1 Rotaria sordida
GTTGCGACTCGCTCAGCTCATCGAACATCACATGGAAAAAGAACATTACTCATAAGACTTCTGTTCACCTCTTTTGCTCACTTCGAAGCAAACGTTGCGACTCGCTCAGCTGATCGAAGATCACATGGAAAAAGAACATTACTCAGAAGACTTCTGTTCACCTCTTTTGCTCACTTCGAAGCAAACGTTGTGACTCGCTCAGCTCATCGAAGATCACATGGAAAAAGAACATTACTCATAAGACTTCTCTTCACCTCTTTTCATCACTTCGAAGCAAACGTTGCGACTCGCTCAGCTCATCGAAGATCACATGGAAAAAGAACATTCATAATCAGACTTCTCTTCACCTCTTTTGCTCACTTCGAAGCAAACGTTGCGACTCGCTCAGCTGATCGAAGATCACATGGAAAACGAACATTCATAACGACACTTCTGTTAACCTCTTTTGCTCACTTCGAAGCAAACGCTGCGACTCGCTCAGCTGATCGAAGATCACATGAAAAAAGAACATTCATAAGCAGACTTCTGTTCACCTGTTTTGCTCACTTCGAAGCAAACGTTGCGACTCGCTCAGCTGATCGAAGATCACATGGAAAAAGAACATTCATAATCAGACTTCTCTTCACCTCTTTTCCTCACTTCGAAGCAAACGTTGCGACTCGCTCACCTGATCGAAGATCATATGGAAAAGGAAGTTTAATAACATGTTGCAAGATAGTGATCAATAATTTTTCGCGATAATAAAGCAATACTTGCGAGTTCATGATTAACTTAAAGATTTCATAGTTGCCAAATATTCTGAACCAGTCTTGTATTCATTAATATTACAAACCTCTTTTTAGTGCTTTAGAGCTCTTGATATGATTCCACATCACGTGGCAAATGAACAACTATGATCATTATCATGTTCGTCTATTTTACTCGAAAAACCCAACTTTGAAGCTATCAAATTTATTTATCATCATATGTTAAATGAATTATCTGAACGGACGTTTTCACTTATTTTACGCAATCTAAATCATACTATATGTGTTAATTGAAACTGGCTATCAGCCGCATGAAAGAAGAAGAATAATAACGCTTTGTTAAACAATTCTGTTCACTTATTTCAATTTCGTCTAAACTATTACTAGAAATTCAATCAACTGATTGAATATCGTACGAAAGATGAATAAAGAGAAAGCATGTTGCATTCTGCAATAATAATTACTCGGAAGCTTAATCATGAAGCATCTCAAATGGCAAAGATTACTTTATATAAATGAATAATCGTATTTTTATCGTTGTATTTATCTATCTTTTCGTCTCTTTTTCAAAGTCGAAGCAAAGCTTACTGTTTAATGAGCATGTAACATAGTAGAACATGCAAATAAAGACTTTATTCATAAATTTTTTCGATATTCCAATGAAAAGAGATGAATTGTTAAGTTCATCGAAGATTATACTCCAAATAAACTATATTCATCAGTGTTGTATTCAACTAACATTCTCATTTAGAAAAAGAAAATTACTCGCTAGCCGTCTGGACTGGAGATCGCAGAACTCATGAATGGTTATGATTGGTGTTTTATTCATCTACGTCAGAAATTTTGCACGAAAACATACAATCCATGTCATTGATCACACATCCTATAATAAATGAATCGTTATTTACCAACGATTTT
The DNA here is from genome assembly GCA_905250125.1 of Rotaria sordida. NCBI lineage: Eukaryota > Metazoa > Rotifera > Eurotatoria > Philodinida > Philodinidae > Rotaria > Rotaria sordida. The sequence goes on from CAJNOL010005089.1 coordinate 1,665, forward strand.
ATTCATTTATTTTCACTCATGTCCAAGAAAATGTTGCAAATCAATGAATTGATCAATAATCACAATATTAATGGATGATGCTAACGCAAAATTTGTACATTTATTTTATTGACTATGAAATCAAACTTGTGACTTATTCTTTTTCAGAAGAGATGCGATGATAAATTAACAAACGTTTTATCATCCGCTTCACTCCAATGATTCTGTTCATTGATGTGGCATACATCAAAATAAAGACTTAGAACCTATTCATATTTAGAAGATAACGCAATGGATGATTGATCATGATTCTTGTAATAGTCTTAGCTATCTAATCCATTCAATTTGCATTGAATATTGCCAGTCGCTGAGTTGTTCTAGGATTACATGAAATCGAAATTATTCTTATTACATACGTGTTCTTCAGCTATTTTATTCCTATCGATGAATAATTGTTGAGTTATGAGGGCGATCAATAATCACATAAAAAACAGATCATCAGCAACCACCAGTGTTGTTCATTAATTTCGGTTACTTGCGAACTATTTGTTGCTTGCTGCTCATGGATGAAGATCATATATCATATGTATGACCATTTTCCATGTGCTTTGAAGATTTGGTTCATCTATTTTATCGACATGGAACCAATTACTTGAAAACAGTCAACTTTTTGAGAGTCATCAATCATATGAATAATCATTATTGCCAGTAGGCTCTGTTGATCTATTTTGTCTACAATAGCGTACATATTTCAATCAGGTAGTTCATTGATAATCTCACATAACACATAAATAATTCAAAAAATGCCAATGATCGTATTCATTTTTGTAAATTATTTCAAAGCAAAATTACTACACTGCTTAATATAAAGAAGATAGCATATCAAATGAATCAATTGAATCAGGGTTCTGTTCGCTTATTTTTCTTTGACTCCACAACTAAGGCGCGAGTGTTGTCTGTTCATTCAAGACCGGATGAAAAATGAATAATCATAACGGCACTTGTGGCATTTGGCACAAACGTTCTATTGAAAAATTTCTTCTCATAGTAAGTAAATCGTCGGAAGTGATGTAAGGATCTAAGGCTGCATGACAGACGAACAATTCTTAAGAAGATGGAGTTCATCTATCACTTTCTTTATTGGGAAAGCTAAGAAGTCCTTCAAGAGATCACAGTTGACAGCGAAAGCGAATAGTTAGAACGACCTTTAATGCTTGATTCGATTATTTTTCTCCCTGCAAATAACAGTCCTTCTACGATTAACTATGAACAAACCATTGAATATACGACTACTCATAACAAAAGTTCTATTCATCTACTATGTTCTGTTGGTCATAAACGTTTTAAGATATCTTGTCGATCAGTAATCACTGGAGAAGAAAATAATTTCGAAAGAGTTCCTTGCACGTACCAGGTGCGGCGAACTCTGAAGTTTCTAAATGAAAATGCCAGACTGTTACACTATCATACAGCGAAGAGATTATGACTTTAGTAAACATTCACTAAGCGGACGAAGAAAAACTTAAAAACATGCCCACTAATGCTATATTCATAGCCTGAATAAAAATTTGGAGCATATCGCATCCAGATATTATTTTTACTCGATACTACATTAGTAGTGAACAACAGGACCGATCGGTAGGAAAGTATTTCTTTGATATAAAAAAAATATTTTATTCGGCATAGAATCATATACATCAAGGAGAAATACAACGAAGGAATATAAATGCATATATCTATTATTCATTGTTCTTCTCTGTACTTTTCAATTTCAACAGATGTCGTTTCCTCAGCGTGTATAAGTAATTTTTGATACGCTTAAGACTTTTTGATTGTGGAAAGAGGTAATTGAAACGAGTAGAACTTTTAAAGACTAAAGAAGTTCACTGTACCCTAAAAACAGAAGAAAAACAAAGCATTCAAGGAAGCCAAGGAAAAATACAGAATGAAGAAAACTAAGGATTGAAGGAATTCTCGATATCCGTGATATATATCGACAACAGAAAATTTTAAGGATGTGAATAAAGATGAAGAGAAGCATATTGCTCACCGTCAAGACAGTACAGGATGAACAAGAATGACAGGAGGACAACTAATGCAGGTTGGAGAGAGTAAGGATGAATTTAAAAACCATGCTTTCTGTTAACAAATGACTGAAAAAGTCATTGAATGTAGAAGAAGGTAGATTTTGTGAAATTCTTTCTCCCGCCAAAACTGTGGTGCCACTCCAGTGAGCACCTGATATACGCTTAACTTGTAGAGCCTAGTCATTCATCAATATTTAGAAGAGAACATGGATAGTCTATCGTTCAAAACAAATCTATCGAATTGTAATACTTTAAATTTATACGGATCTCGTTTGTCAACAGTAGTTCTTATAGAACATTTAAAATGTTCGTCATTTCTTCGTTGGACAAGTGCTGCTACTTTCGAAAAACTTGATATTCAACATAACAAAAATTTTTTGAATCGTGATCTCCTGTGGATTTTCAGAAGCTACTTCCGGCCACGTTCAATGCAGCAAACAAATATTCCTTGAATTAACATGATTTACTTATCGGCAAACGTCAAGAATTCCATACACTTATATAAATTTCAGAAACCTTGGAAAGGGAAGCAATGCGATGAAACCAAGAAGTTGAAAAAATTCGAGAAACAAAAAGAACTTAAGAAGCCCACAGGTCAGTTTAAGGAGGTACCCCGTCAGAAAATCCTTGTTTTTCGAGTAATAGTTAAAGATGAATTTTCATCATAGAAAGATGTGGGGAAGTTTCCTCTGTCATAATCTATATGACTTTTCAAAAAGAGACCAAGTTTTAACAGACTTTTAGAAGAGATATTCCCTCTACTACTCTGTTTTTGGGAAAGATTTTCGTGTTTCTTTTATGTTTAGGTGGACTGCCTCTTTAATTGAATCAGCATTGAATAAACATTTTTATAATTTAAATATGACCCGTGGTGTTAGCTAGCGTCAGCCAATGCGTGCTTTCAAAAATTCCACTAATCCATCTTTAATTTATGTACCTTTTTCTGACAGCATGATTTTCATTCAAAAAAGAATTGAAATAATTTCCACCAAATTCAAACTACAATCGATATTTTTTTAAAGTCTAAATCAGAGTAGATTTTTGTACCATCAAATTTTTTATATTGAATTTCTATGTTGAGATAAGCGAGGTTTAGTTTCCTGAAGTGACATTTTCTTTACCTATTTTAACAACGTATATAGTAAAATGATTCTAAAAATTGAGTGAACATGAACTTTCAAGTTCTGACCGATGAACAACTGTGCATGCATATTGGCTTTAATCTGAGACTACCTGAAGCTCGGTACCTCTTGCAATAGTAAAGTCATAACGATTCACCTTAAAGCCATGAAATGGACTATAAAAAACCCAGAATTCGCTCTGGTTTGACATATCAGACTAAGATTTTTACCAGAAGCGTTTCTCACGAACGCCACTCATTCCTGTAAATATCAGCCCAAATAGATCATTCTAAATGGAACATCTATTGTGATTAGGAGAGGCTTAAATTGAAAGATCTAAAGATTTTGGACAGACGTAAGAAACTCCGCACACTCACAGAACTGGGAGACTACGAGGAATTAAGAAACCTTAAAAAATTCATTACATTAAACGGCTCCGAAGAGTTCATGAAATCAAGAAAGCTGAGACAAAGAAAAATAGTGAGTGGGTATGTGAGTGACTATGGTTAAGGATGTGGGTGTTATATCTTATAGCGTTTATGTGTGTATGTTTATCTACCACGTTAAATCAGATCGATTATATTAGAATCTCTATCTATATATCTCTATGTATCTCTCTGCGCACACAGAAACAACAGGTATACGTATCAAGTGTTAGAGAAAAGATCAAATATATCAATAGACAGCATTATGCAATTAGAAAAATACATGAGTTATTACATCACAGCAAAGAAAATAGGAAAGGGAAAATAACTGACAGAACGAAAGAAAAGATATAACTATAGTTAACAACATACGCGTACAGAAAGAAAGTAAACGGGCACGTATGAATAATACCTTAATAGTATATTTGTTTTATGGCACACTTTATGTACGCCCTATACTAGTAGGCGTTTGGGGTACGTGCGGATGTGGACGTGCATGTGGATGTAGGTGTGAGTGGAAATCAATATTAATATCTACATCAATCTGGATGTGGGTGTCCACGAACAGAAGACATGCAACAAAAACCACCACGCCGGCACTCCCAATTACGAGCACTCTTTTGTGGAAGAAACCGCTATTCGGCGGAGTTAAGAGGTAGTTCAAGTGAAGGTCGAGTAGGTAAAAAGCAGATGACGCGAAATGATAACTTTTGAGTGGCAATGGAGTAAGAAGCTACAAGTATGGGATGATGAACATCGAGTTGATCATGAATTCTTGGCTGCTTCAAAGCAAGTAAATATTGACAACATATTCACTCTAGTTGACGATGCACAAGAACTGTCGATGGGCACTATATGTGAGATGATGACTGCATATCTGAATCGAATTTTGTCCTGCGTATGGTCATCAGTCAATAGTTATAGTCGAAAATATCATCTATTATCGACTGTCATATGTCAATAAATTTTTAAATTGTTTTCTATTACAGAAGAACGAATTAGCCGGCTGATTGGGGTAGAGTAAAGCTATTTGATTTTTTTACCGTAAAGATATCTAAAGGACATTCTGTATATCAATAACCTTAGGATTCTTTTAGATGCATATATGTTCTTTGTAAAAACGCTCCTAACTTCCAATAAGTATAATAACCTGTCATTGTCACGAATTTCTTCTGCCAATGTGAGAGTGACAAGTTTCGATGACAGTTATCGAGACTTTGTCGATCGATAGGACTAGTTATTTTACTTCGCAAATATGCTGTTAGAAGCATATAATTTTTTTCATACAAAATAATCTCCAGTAAATAGCATAGTTAAAGAATCTCCAGGCTTTTCAGAGCTTTGCCATCTTGACTATACCTGCAACAATGCTCCCGGGCGCCTTACTGTAAAAACTGTATCTGAAAATGGTGAATGGGATGAATTTTTTCGTGCTACACTGAATCGCATAAAAAATGGGAAACAAAGCATCGTTCATAATATTACCATGGATCGTTTCTGAAAGAATCTGTGTGTTCTGTAGGCGAGATAGTACTCTTTCATGCTGACCTTGATTGTTTATAAATAGACAGAGATAATCCGTCATAAAGCAGTGTTTGATTTATAGGATCCATAGAGTCATTTTTCACGAAAGAATACGACCTTATTCACAAAAGCATACCTGGTTTTGGTGCAGGTTGGAGTTTCGATGGTGGTTGATATGGTACCGTTTTACTCTTTGGCACAGCAGCTGCACTGGCTGTAGCCTGACTTGGCTGATGGAACTCTAAATGAAGAGAACACAGTCTCAGAGTTAACTGTACGAATTCATACTAACAACTATATGAGCTTTTGTGTCTCTTTTCAGTGCTAACCGTCTTATGAATTGAATATGAATCGAGAAAACAAGACCACTTAAATCAACGATCAATCCTAGATTTGTAACACATTTGTAATGCAAAGCAACCTTCAAATCAAACATTACTATCTATGCTAGAAAAGATCCTAGGCTCCTCTATCTCATTTGCAAAACATGATTTATACTCGTATGAATTCTACTTGTTTCCGGTTGGTATTACTTTTGTGTTCCAAAGAGAGCATTTTCTCTCTTTCAATCGTTCATCACCATCACACCAGTTTCTAATAGATACCATTGAAAAAAACTCGAATACCATCGCTCTATTCTTTGCAGGAAAAATCATTGACGATTCTCAAGTTAAAATTCAAACTATCATCTGTATAGCTAGGTAAAAAATCGTTCTCTTCGATGTTGTCTTCTTTTGGTCCTGTCTACAGAAACATGGGACGCTTTGAAGCCAGATTTACACAGTAAATAGTACACATCTAATATCCCAAAAGAACTAAACCCCTCCCCGCATTAGAAGACCCCCCCATATTAGTAGACCCCCCCATAATAGAAGACCCCCCTGGACAAAAATTTCATCGGGCGTATTAGAAGACCCCCCCTTTAATTAATTAATTTTTTGCTAATTAGGGACTTTAATTAGAGAATTTTCGCCTAGAAGTGCACAGTTTTTAGGTTTTTCAGCTGGGAATATTTAGAAAGTAGGTCCAAATGTATCCCTCAACCCTTAAAACCGCGAAAATCCCTATGAGAATCCTGAAAAGCGCTCTGGCTTTCTGGAAAACCACATTTAGTTAATAATTGCTAAAAAGCCTAGGACATAATAGAAGACCCCCCTGAGAAATTTTTACGACGAGACATAATAGAAGACCCGGGGTCTTCTAATGCGGGGAGGGGTTTACAATACGTTATTCATTCCATCACTAGGAGATATTGTACCTAAGTCACGACCACCTTCGGTAGAATGTTGCTCAATCAATCCCACCGATTTGCCTAATATTTCTACAGTAGATATAGACATGTGAGTCAGGAATAAACTGAAAGCTTCAACTCAAACGGATAAACCACTCAGAAAATATAGAAGTTCCAAGTGTGAGATGGTGCACTAAATTTCAACTACCTAACAATGTAATACTTTCACTAAAGTTTCATTTTCTAAACAACGATATGAGCTACAGAGAAGCTTTTCTTATCATGGATACTACCGATGATTTACTATCTTTTCATGGTAATAAAAGCATCTTGTCATCTGATATTTTTGGCTAGGTGTTATATGTCATCTCCAGAAAGCCTGATCTCTGGGTTAGTGTTTTCAAAAATTTGGCATATTGAACTTTGGTAATAAAAACGGAAAGATTATTCTGTTGAAAAATTCGTGTAGAGGGGTATAGGGATTTCCGAAAAAAAACTTGTTCTCATCTAGATCCCTTGAGGGGATACACAGATTTTTCAAAAAAACTTTTTCTTTCTGATTTTCAAAAGACACTTTTATGCAAGTCAATAGAGGAACGCGTGGTGATCAATACTCGATAGAAACTATTTCATATGATGAAGGTTTTTGATTAATTGTTGAACGAATTCGAATGTATTTTCTATAGAAAACGAATCACTTTTTGGATTTCTTTCAATAATTCCTTGTAGACCATTCCACAAGATACCAGGTCAATTCCTGCATAGCTTTGTAGTACTCAGACTGAACGCTTCAGCCACATGAGTCCGAATTCTACGCGCCCTACATGTTGGGCCATCGAACTCCGCCAAAATCGTGATTTTTGTCATAATCATGATTTTGAGGGAGGCCTCCTGAGCGATAGAAATTACCGAAAGAGCTGAATTTTTACCAGAGTAATTATTAAATAAGACTCATCTGAAGACAAAACAGTAGCATCCTAACATGATCCATTCATGAGATATACATATGCACAAAACGTCAAAAAATGGCCATTCTCGTTTATCTGGTAGTAATGGTCAATTCAATAACAGTTTATTCATTTGAACTAACTCTTTCATGATAAGTACATCTACCTGAGATATATGCACAATAAAAAAATTCAAATCAAACAGATGTATTTCTGGCGAGATATAAATGTCATAATAACATCGGGTGTGGGTGTGGGTGGGTGTAGATGTAAATATGTGGTTCAGTGCCACCGTCGTGAGTGTACGTGGATGACGATTAAGATTGACCTACGCAATAGTACATAAGTTTTCATGTTTAGTACATACTTTGCACAGAAAACAGTGATTATAAAACTATTTCATACATATCTTATATATGGTCTGTCGATCTTATGTTGCAATGGCGAATTACATCCTGACTGTTAGATATTTTACTCAAGAGCATAGTTTACGTCATTGTCGTTAGGTAAGTCAGACCGTGACAGCAGTAGTTGAAATATCAAACTATCGATTTAGAACAATGGTTCATTCTAAAAATCGTTTCGATTGTACACACAAAGATTGACTCATTCTTCTCATGCATATTCAATGAGTTGACTAACCGAGATCGAAACATAACTGTTTGAATAATAACTATAAAGATTTTTACAAAAAATTTAATCACGTTCGAATATGTTTATGAATGTAACTGTTACGAGCTAATTTATTTCGAAATTAGGTTCTGTATAACCTACAAATGCTTTCGTTGAGGTAGAATGGTGGACTTACTACTAGACTAGAAAATCAATTTCAACAAACAAGAAATTGTTTCTTGATCGTTGACATCGAAATAATGATGTCATATGGTACACTCATAAATAGACACTGATTTCTAACGAAGAAAAAAATAAGACTCATCAGTAAAGCGTCAAGGGGGAAACGATATACTCCTGTATTCCACAGAATCCATGTACTTCAACTGGACTCCCTGAACTCCGTAGACTCCTGGAGCACAAAGAAAAACAAGATACTTTGTACTTCCGGAGCTCAAGGGGTGCACAGAGTACAATCGGAGCCCATGGAATCTCCAGAGTTCATCGAATACAAGAAATCCAAGCAGTACGGAATTACTGGACTGTGTCATTTCCTCCTGGTTTATTCTCGATAGACTCTTTATTCTACTGGCCTCCGTGTGTTCTGGGAGTACCATGGTACACTGTTACTCCCTTGTAGCGCGTATATTATATGATAATAAAAATGATAATGTTATGAACAGATGAAAACGTTAAGTACATCGAAAACTATTTTTCAAAGTAACGTATAAGCACACAAGAGGGTATAATTGGTAAGTATACATTGAAAGATGTTGTTGTTAATCTATAGTAAAGTAGCAACTCTTGATCGATATAGGAATAAGTTTTTTTCTAAATCAGATTTCAACCCTTTATTTAATGCATCTGGATCACGATAGCTACAAAAGTCGTTCTGAAGATCAAGAAACATGTTCTATCATTTGATAGCAATATATACATGTACTAAGTTAGTTGATTTAGGATGTTAAATTCAATAAATATCATTTATCATTATCTATTGTTCCTTTTATTCTCTGGAGCTCTCGAGGGAAGAGTTTCTCAAAAATATCATCTTGTTTGCCGCTTTCGCTTGAATTCTGACAAAAGCTGCCTGTTATGATCGCTCTCAATATCTCATCAAAAAGCCGATTAGGGTTGTTTGACCAAATAAATACCAAATGTTCTTGCTGAGCATCAAGGTCTCCTATTGTTTCTGAAATGCGAGAGGAGCAGAAAATTCTCCAAACGGCTAAAAATTTATATAAAACTGAACATACTAAAATTGTACGCATTCTGAAAAATGAAGAGCCAAGTTTCTAAAGTTCGATAAGTAAATTAATTCTGCAATTTTTCGGAGGTCCAGACCCTCAAGCCTCCCCTAATGAAGGAGGTAGCTTAGCAAGAATCATTGATTCAAAGTTGCTAGTGAATCATTAATTTCTCGTACGTGGAAAATAAAAATAAACCTCTAGAATTTGCCAACTTGATTTATTCTATATGGAAGCTATGAAGAGTATCGTGTTGCTACTGATTATGGGTGTCACTTTTGCTTACCGTTTCTAGGAACGTGAACGGGGAGATGCGTTTGCGTTCTTAGGAACCGTGACATGACATTCGCGCGCCGACATTTACGTGCATGACAGAAACGTGCAAAATGAATTTTCTACTCAGTTTATATTAAATATACGGTAGGTGTAGGTGTCTCGTATGCTAGGCTAGGCGGCGCGCGGGGATATAGGTGTGGATGTGTGAATTTTCACCTGATGCGACTGCGACGCACTCCACATCTGCCGTCACACTCAACCCAAATCGTTAGCCAGCCGCACGCTCCATTTCTCTACGCCTAGGACACGAAATACCTACATGTAGGAGTGCTCCATTAGATTTAGGATTAGCATTAGTATTAATGATTGAGACTGATACCTAGAAGCATTATCGGCATTAGAACTAATTAATACAATGATGTTAGCATTAAGTATTATCTTTAACTCTAATTCGTCTATCCAATGTAAGCTTTTCAGAGCTACCTGCGTATCCTAACCATAACTTTGCAGGTGTTTTCCAGGAATGGTACCAAGAGCAGGTGCTATCTGTAGGATTTCAGAAGGCATCTGTAACATTCCAAATGATGCCTCTAGCATCATAGAAGTTGGCTCTATCATCTCAGAAATTTACTCTAGTATAGCAGAAGGTCGCTGTAGTATTACATGTGGTACTTCTAGCATATGAAGAGGTAACTCAAGTAATCCAGCAAGTATCTGTGGCATCTGAATATGTGTCTCTAGAATCTCAGGATGTGGCTCTGTCACTCCAAGAGATGTCTTTAGAACTCCATGGGTAGCTCTACCATTCCAGGAATTCCGCTAACATTCCAAGAAGTACCTCTAGCACACCAGGATGTGACTGTAGCATCTCAAGAAGTGGTTCAACAAATTCCGGAAGTGCATCTAACCTCTTAGGTAGTGTCTTTGTCACATTTGATCTTGCGTGACTATTTATACTTCGAATTTTTGACCAGAAAAGCTACAAGAAGCATGTTCAGGTACCCCTGTAAATGCTGCATTGCGTGCATATATTAGAATTAAACATAATGCTAATTTGGTGGTAACGACTTGATATTAATTTACTCTGATGTCAATAATACTTAAGTATTAGACTTAATGATTGATGCTAATACTTGTGCGTTAGCATTATTTTAATGCCAATGTCAACATGGCACCTTTACCCGCACTCATACGTAACAAAAATAGGACAAAAAAATTCATTTTGCGCGTTATTGTCGTGCGTGAAAACATCGTGTAACCCTTAGGAAGGATGTGGGTGTGGGTATGGGTGAGTATCGGTGTTAACAATGGCTACATATGAAACCCACATCCACCCACACCCTCGTTCCATAATACATAGTCGGTCGCAATCTACATGCTTAGATTAATCAAAATTCCAACAAAGAGCAACAGCTCAGATGGTGCGTGGCTGGCTGCTATCGTCTTCTCACATTTCTGATTTGTGATATTGAATTGACAATAGCAAGAGAAAGATCGATGTGCGACAACATCGATGATCAGAATGGAAAGAGTTTGAGTAATAGGGGTAAACAATGACGAAGGTTGTCCTATAGTTCGTTTATTCCTTCTGCATCATGTCGAATTGCCAAATTATTCATTTCAATAGTGGTACTTTCCCATGTCGCGTAGACTTCATA
>CAJNOL010005090.1:0-12769 GCA_905250125.1 Rotaria sordida
TCTTATTAGACAATAGCTGAATGATGGAAATGAATTACAAAATAATTCAAAATTTTTATATTATGTTTATATATATATATATAAAGTAATTATTAACAAAGAAGTTTTATTTATATTTCAAAATTTTGAGAAAACAGTATGAGAATTTTTATCACAATCATTTTTATCGAATAGTTTTAATATAAGATACAGTATCCAAAACAGGAAAATAGTGCAAAAAATGTGTTAGATAATCACATTCATCACAAAAGATTAATTGTTTTATATTAGCACAGTTGTGTCGTGTTGCATCTCTTGTAAAGTTTTTTGTAACATTTTTCAGATGAGAATAAGATAGTTTTAATTCCGTCAAACGAGGTAGATGAGTTTTTGTATTAAGTAAAAATTGTTCAATATAATATGGATTCTCAACCATCATATTAAGTGAAATAAGATGAGGAAATTGAATAATTGGATATGATTGAATATAATCATCTTCGTATTTATTAAAATCTATTAATGACAACAATCCACTGGAAATAGTAAAATATTTCAATAATGGAAAAGCTTTAGCAATTCGAATGAAGAATTTATATTTGAATTGAACCTTATCAAACACCTGCAAGTAAGTAACATGATGGAATATAATAGTTGGAAATCTATTAGTGATCATTTCAAGACGATCAAATGTGAATGGAAGTGAGAAAACATGACATATTGCTTTGGATGCACGATAATAATTTACAGTACAAGATGTTTGATAATAACCTATATTTGTAAAAGTTTGTTGTATATCATTATCAACTAAAAGTTGAAATGAATCATTATATGGAATTATTGAACTAATATAAAAAGTAAATGTATGAAGTTGTGACATATGCATAAGAATTTCCTTATGTAAATGAGTACCATCAACAAATGTAGATCGATTTGCAAGACGAATATATAAAGTCAATTTTTTCAAATTTTTCATACGACGAAATAAAGGTATTACTCGATTGTCATATGCATTAGTTAGATTATAACATGTTAATGAAAAACATTCCAAATTAAATAGATCATCCTAGAAAATACAAATATATATTTAAAAATTACATCTAATTATGAAAATATTTATGTAAATTGTCGATCAAACACTTTATTCATGTTCAACTATTTAAAGTTTTTCTTATATTTAATCTAAACATATAGATTTTATGGAATATAATCTAAAAGGAGTGTTGAAGTATATACAAGTAGAATAATTTGAACACTCTTCACTGACATTTTGACATGCCATTAGCAAGAATCATTATCTTAATGACTAATTGGTGAATGGAATATAATGAGAAAAGTGAATCAAATTCCTTCCGCTACACAAATCGTGGCGGGTATTTTAGAAATTTTGTCTTCGCGGGTATGACTAACATCTAATATCGTGCTTCACATGTCAATTCTATAAAGATTGACACTATACAATTCTTTTTCAATAATGACAAACAAAACAATTGATATACGTTCTCTAAACTCTCACTATATCAATTAGAATATATAAGAGTAAAAGATCTCGAAAATTTTTTCAACAAAAATCATCATTTATTAAAAAAATACTTAGATAAAATTTGAATCGTTTTTACTACATTATTTAATCATTCGATTAAATAATTATATTGAATAGATATTAACACTGAAAAAGTCAAGTGTTATATTCTATTTTTACTTGTATAAAAAATAAATAATGCATTACATTATTGATCTATTCAACGTTCTAACAGACAATAATCGTTATGTTAAAAAATAATTTTAAAATAAAACTATAAACTTACAGTATTATGAATAATCGATAAATTATTGTGGATATTTTTTATTTGAACAATGAATGTAGTTAATTGTTTAAGATGACCATCAAGTAAATAAAGACAATCATCTAAACTATTTACATAGATACATAGTTTTGTAAGATTCAAAGAGCAAAAAATATTTAATGGTAAATTAAGTATTGATAATGGTGGATAACTGAGCATGGATGATCCAACGATACTTAAAGACTGAAGATTTTTGAATAAAGTCAATATAGGTATATATACATTTTTATTATATTCTTTTGATGATATTATTCCTTCTTCGTAATCATAATTATCATTATTTTCAAGAATAAGTTCTGTTATTTGATATTTAAAAATATGTTGAAAGATTGATTTATCTAAACAAAATAAAACAAAAACAAAGAATCAATCATATTATACATCTAGTTTTATTCAAATGCTACTATTTATCTTAATTTTTTTCATTTATGAATATTTACCTGTAAAATAATTTAAAGCGATATGTTCTTCGAAATTAAACAATTTGAGTGAAGTCAAATTTGGATAATTACTAACAAGAAGAATACGTTCCATAGACGTTGGTTCAAGAATAAGATATTTGACATTATGATGAATTTTTGGTAATATATCAATACAAAAACGATCAAGTATTCGATTATCAATTGAACAAATATCATCATCAGTTGACGATCTTGAAATAAGATTGAGAGTATTTGTGAAAATATTATCTTGTAATAGAATATCAAATTCTTCATTGATGATACCCATTAATGAATACAGTACATTTATATTGTCAAGTCTTTTTAATATCGTAAGCAATATCTCATTTGGTAGATCAATAAGATGAATATTTGACTTATTCATGTTTCATTCGAATGAATAATTCTTGCTACATGGAAACATAACTATATATATATATATATATGTCTATTTGCTTTATAGGTGCTGCCGTCAGTAAACAAAAGAATAATGAACTCTTTCAGGGAAAAATGTAAAATGAATCTATCGTCCAGTTTGTTTATTAGGTCATCAATTAAGAACATTTATGTAAAAAGTCACATTTTTTGAACGTGATGAGGAATTTGAATTTGCGGGAAAATTAACAACAAGCCAATCACAATCATTATAACATAAACTGAAGAATAGTCTTATATGCCTATGAAAATATAGAGGTATAAGAGGTTCAGAATCAACATGAGAAATATTTAAATCGAGAAAATTCTCATATGGCATGATATCCATTATATGAAAAATTCAAATAGAACCACTGTACACTGATGATAGAAAAGAATATGAGATATGTTTTTCGGCTTCACTCTTTGAGAGATACGCCCGTATGTGTAGTGTTTCAAAATTTTTCGTATAAGTTGCCTCATGTTATGAATACTGGACCATTTTTAGCGGTAAACCACGGTATAGTACCATATTGGTATAAAAAGATGAAGAAAAAAACCAGTGTCGCATACTCATGATTGAATCATGTATTTGATTATTAAAAGTATTGAAATTTTCATAGTATCTACTTTTAATAACAATATCATATGGTATTAAATGGTTGCAAAAAGAAAAATTGGGTATTTGCGTGATTGAAATTTGTATTTAATCTTTAAATAAATTTAAATTAGTTATGTACTATCTCTTTCTTTTAATCATATGAGGCCTAGTAGCAAAAAAGTTAAGAATTAATATATTTTTTTTTTATAAACATAATATCATAGTATACTGGTATTGATAATTATGATAAGTAAAAGAATATACAGTTGCCATAAAAATTGATTTGTAGCACGAACAATATGATAAGTAATCTGCTTCCGTTCGTATTCTAAGTGTTATGATCTGTTTAGACATTTTGTTTGTTCCTAACCTAAGTTTCGATGTTCAAAAGTTCGTTCGTATCAAGGTTGCTTGGTAATCCTAATGTTTTTGGTATAGGATTTATTTATGATACCTTCCTGACCAACTTCAACATATTCTTGATATTTTTTAAAATGTTTCTGTGAAAATATTTTGTTGTGAAACACTTGTAGGTATAGCGGCTATTTAACGCAATTGACTTTTAAAAGAGTGATAGCAATAGCATTAAAGAACCTTAATGACGAAGCCACAACTATAAGGAATTTTAAAAAAAATCAAAACGTTTTCTGAACCATAATCTTGACCTGCGTTCGAGAGAATGGATTTTGCACAGTTGAATATATTTACAAAAATTCTTTATAAAGAAAAATAGCTATAGCAGTGTTAATAGCTGTATGAAATTTTAAATAGTTAATGAAAACTTTAGATAGCTGTGGCGTTTTAAATAACTGAAACACTCTCAATAGCTTTAGTTTTTTTTAAATAGCTGTAGCATTTTCAATAGCTATACGTTTAATTAAAAACTATCTCTTTTGGGAAGCTACGGATTGATTAATATAATTATAAACAAAGTACAGTATTTTAAATTTAATTTTTTTTCTGTAGAGTTCATAAGATTTCAGTGAACGCTAGTTATACTTTGTGTTGAAATGCATCACATATTTCGATAGCTATTTTATTTTGAACAAATATACAACATGATTTTCATTTATTTGTAGGCGTCGTCTAGTATGTACATTTGAAAATGTCACGTGTATTTTTAATATTGATGGGTTGGATCCTGTCAATAAGGCCTGTCCCTTACATGCGACGTAGAAGAAATTCATAAAAAAGGAATTCCTAACGATAAGTCACTGTTTGAATCTAATTATGGGTGTGAGGTTTTAGTTTTTCAGATCCATATCCACACCCTATTATCATACAAAAGTGCAAATAAATAAACAACAAAAATGAAGTTTTGATTAAATTCATTTTCTGACCGACCTCTGACGGAGACTCCAGGTAAGATTTTCGACAAAAAAAAAAGTCTGTAAAAAGAAAAAAGCTAAAACACATAGAGGTTGCCTCAGTTTTTTATGCTGCTTCCAAATATCTTATTAGTTTTGAGTCAAACTCAACTTTTTCCGATGAGAATCTCTTGAGAACTAGTGGAACATGCAAAAATATGGGATTTCAAAAAAGTCAGATCGTCTTATTTAACAAAAATTACTTCTAAAAAGTTTGAAAATATGGTATTTTGTAGTCCTTCTTTTGAACTGTAAGAATTAACCACAAACCCGTTATCTTGTTTTCGTTTCTCGAGATATTGAGAAAACAATGAACAAAAGTGCATATAATTGATAAGAGAACTGTATGGTTTTTATATCGACTCCGAATTAGCTTTATACTATTACTCAGCAACACTTCGACTGTTGGAGCTGAAATTTTTACCAGAGATAGACTGTGAGATAGGTAGTCATTTGGCATAATTTTCACGTTGAAATAACTTATTTGGGAAAAACATACATGTCTAATCGTTTTGTGTGTGCATCATGTATTTACGACACAAAAGCGAATAGCAATATTTCAGGCAAAAGTCTCTCAAAACTCTTGAAAAATAGCTTTATTTTATCACCAAACGATTCCTCGCAAAATTTTGCATCTAGTAAACGGTGAACTGATCAAGATTAAGGATAGCCCAAAAGTGGTTCTTGTGTGCCCCTTCTTTATTTTGTATTCGTTTCATGTAGATCAACTTTCATCTTCATTGTTTCGGAATAAGATACAGCACAACAAAACAAAACGTGCATCATCGTCTATATATATTTATTTTATGGTTTTTTTTTTTAATGAGACCTTCTCTAAGGAAAATGACAATTGAGGGTATAGTTCATTTGTAGATGAATGATATATTAATCATATGCTAGTGATATAACTCATATAAGCAATATCTTTGAATCAGCTTGTTCCTTGTTCTAGTGCTTGCTAGTAAAATTTTAAAGAATCGGATTTTTAATATTATGAAACTCAGTAAGTTATTTCACCATTAATAGTTCCCAATATCAAAGGACAAAATTATTCTCATACTTGACATATAAATAAATAGAAATAAATAGAAACTTATCTTTTTATAGCGACAGATTAAAAACCTATCAGATTTATAACAAACATCAGAGATTCTCTTGTATCTAACAATGAGATTGGCAAATAAAATTATTCATTATGACTAATATGAATCTGAATGAATCTGAAACTATAGGAGAAATCAATAATTAGAAGCGATATTTTATTTCAAAGATAATATTCATTTTAAAATAATCGAATAAAATTTTACAAGTCAAAAAAAAAAAAAGAAAATTTCTCAGATTTTTCTTCAACTATTTCCTTGTAACAATGAAACAAAGAGCTTAGTTTCTTTCTCGGTCATTTTACTGTGGTTTTTCAAAATGTTGAATAAAATGAAAAAGGTGGTGATGATACTACAAAAAAAGAACGTAATATGAATAATTTTTTTTTATTCTATGTTACCAAGCTCACAGATCAATGTAATCATTGATAAAAAAAAAGCATCTTTTGCTTGGTTTACATCTATTTGGTATAAACTAAAAATAGAAATCTAATTTCTTAAAATCTGAATGGCTATCATCAAATTTGAAGATTATTTGTAGAGACAAAAGTCGAACACACTGCAAAAAAAAACAAAAAGTTCATTTTCACAGAAATGAAAGCTAGATTTGTAGAATAAAAGGAACTATAAGATCATATAAACAATGTCATAGCCACTCTTACGCTAATGTTATATTTATGATATAAATGTTGTTCTTTTTTTATTGTTATTAGTGGTTTGTATATAAATACCGGTACAAACTACTGTATAAAAATAAGCGAAAAAACGTAAAACTACTGAAGCTATTATTAATCACACATCGCTCTTCACTAAACCTCTGCTAAGATGAATTTTTTTAAAGATTTTGGGCTTCTATACTACTTATCATCTTTTGTTTTATTTCTCTTATTGTGTTTATTGTTTTTTTTACTGTTATTATTTTTATCATTTATTGCTTTATTACTTTTTTTGTTTTTATTTCGTATCATCTTATAATCTTTAATTGTTATTGTGGCTTTTATTTTTTTATAATTTTTTGTGTTAAATTTTTTATAAAATTTTGCGTGAAATTCTATGAAAATAAAATTGAAAATTAAAATAAAATTGTCATTCTCTTATCTGTAGTATCTTGGCCGGCATTAGTCGTGACTAATCGAATTTCGAAATGAACTAATCATAAAATTCCTAAAGTGCATCAATACACTTTCTTGTACGCTTGATATATACATGTATGTATCCTCTTTTTTCTTTTTTTTTAAATAGGCTGAAATGTCTATTTTATAGATATACATATATATACTATGATACGTATAAATATTCTTAGCTCAATCGACATTTCTTATCAGTACAAATGGCTAATTCTTCTGCATCAGGTAATGTTAAACAAGAAGTTATTTCTCTTCATGGGTTTTCTCATGAAGTCTGTGTTGCTATCACACAAACAAAATATTGGCATGAGGTATGTTTGAACACTAAAAAAATAAAAATGAAATAATATACGAAAAATTTTCTTTAGTTAATAAAAAATTCAAGCATTTCGATTAGATATACTGGTAATTATGTACCGGTGCAACTGGGATCAATGCAATGATGAAAATGAACCAAGGCTTCAATTGATAATTCAAACGCACCATCGAAAAGATAATGATCAATTTCATGGTATGTTATTAATTATTAATAATTGAATTTAAAAAATTTTCTTTTTAGTTGTTTGCAGTAAACTATATAATGATTTAAATGCATTTGAAGATAATGATAAACCTACCAATAATGTAATTATTTATTTTTTTCGTGAATGAATATTTTAATTTATGTTTGAATATTTTAGTCTGATTCACATCAAATGATAGTTTTTGGTTCTTTATTCAATAGTCTTTCTCGTGATATATTCGATACTGAACGATATTTATTAGGTGAAAGAGTAAGTGAATAATATTTACATATAACTATCGATTAATATTTATCATAATATATTTTTCTGTAGAATTGTAATATTAAAAAAATAGCAAATTCATTGGCTTGTTATATTTCTGTCGATTCAATCGGTGCACAAAGATATCGTTTTACAATTCGGTAAGTTTAATTTTTTGGAAAGTTTTTTCTACGAAGAATGTTTTAAAACAATCTATTAGTTTTCATTGATGGTTATATCGATTTTCTTTTTTTAGTCATGATGAACAAATTATCATGGATCTTGCTGCTATTGAAATTCAAGCACTTGTAAAACAAGCACATGAACATTATATAATGAGCTATGCCAATAAAATTGGACAAGCTCTAATAAGTTCTAGAAAACGAAAGGAAACAATAGGTACTTGTAAATTTTTTAACTAATAGAATAATATTTTGTTGAAATTAAAATTTAGATATGCCATCGTCAAATCTAGAGGAATCGTTACCATTTCAATCTTCTGTTGAACGAGTATGTAAAGAAAATTATCATTGAATCTATGTTAATATATATATATTTTATTGCTAGAAACGTATTGAAGATGAAGAAGAGCAACAACAACTAATTACAGATGGTATAGATTAAATAAATTTTATGAAAATTTGAATTATTCTTATTTAGGTCCAATGATCATTGTTCCTGATCATAGTGATGATGAAATGATATCCGACGAAACACGGTATGAAATTAGAGGCTTTGCTTTAAATTCTACTTTAAATAATAGATCAACAGGATGATCGTAATCATAATTCATCTCATTTATTATCCCTTCTAGATAATTTTTTTTTCTTGTCAAATTATGAAACTCATTGAAATAGATATGAATATTAGTAGTATTAAAACTTTAAAGGAAACAAAAAAAAAATAGAATATCTAATTGAGTCTTTCATTTTTATGAGCACTTCGTATACGCTTAATGTTTATGACATATGTGTTATAAGGTATTTGGTAGTCTCGGATTGATTGCTGTGAAAGAATATAATAAAATTGATATTATTGACTATAGAACTTACTATTGATATTAATTTAATTATATGGATTACTGAGATATAAATGCGTAGATCATATACAAAAGCTGAAGATACATGAAAAAGCAGTACTAGGATATTATTTTGATTCTGTTTTGAAAAATCAAAAAAACGGCATAGAGTAGATAAACTTTGATTTACCTAATTAACTAAGCATATGATTAATAGAATAACTTTGCTCAATATTTTGGAACATATAGTCCTCATTTTCTTGTAGTACAGTCGAGTCTTATATTAAGAAGAATCGACTTTATAAAATGTTTTTCTAACTGTACTATACAAAAAGATCCGATTAGATAAATATGTGAAAGTTGTTTTCGAAAGTTTTATGATTGACTCAGAATCGAGTGAATTAGTTATCTTAAAATGGAGGTAGCTAATTCAGATATTTTTTTTTTAAAGAGAACAATTTTAAACTGTATTTATTAAGAGAGAAATTATTTGTGTTAGTATAATCTGTCTCTATAAATGAAAAAGAAACATTCATTTCATTGCACATAGTGACAATTAGTGAATATAACTATGAAATCATAGGATAATGATTTCTATAGACATTTTCTTTTCATTACTATTATAAGCATTGAAGAAACAAAATCTGATAATAAGAAAATTGATGTCACATATAAATATAAAACTAACCATATGTCATTAACAAATAGATTTTTCCAATGATAAATGTCAAATGAGAAATCTAGATAATATTGTTAATTGAACAAATTGAATGTGCAATAAATCAATGTAGAATTATAACATATTTTACTATTGTTAAATTTTTATAAAATGAAACATTTTATATTTATTTGTATTTATTTAGAGAAGAATGTCTTGACTACGTTCAAATTCTTGTTAATTGTATATGTGAAGGAATGCAAACTCGAGTATCAAAAGTTCAAAATGCAAAAATTCATGAAGATTCCAGTCAAATAAAATCTTCTTTTCGTAATATAAGTACATTAAATACTGCTAGCAATGGTTGGGAATTAGTAGTTAAATTAGTTCAACACGAAATTGATTTATGTGCACGTTTCATCAATGAACAATTACCCAGGTCCAATAAAACGGCGTCGTAAACGGCCTGAAACGGCTATAAAACGGCGATTAACGATGTAAAACGTCGATAAACGGTGGTCGTAATACGGTATGACGGATTACGGCGAAATAAGGCCAAAATTACTGCAGTAATTCGCCGTTTTATAGGCGTTTCAGGCCAGATACGACGCCGTTTCCGACGGCCGGAATGATTCACCTGAGTATGTTCATTAGATTTGTATAAACAATTAGAAATTAGTGCTGATTTACGTGATTCTTCAGAAACAACTGCTGAAGCAGATGCTGATTTACGTGATTCAGAAACAACTACTGAAGCAGATGCTGATGAAACATCAACAATCGCCAACACCAACACCTGCACAGAACATATTAAACTTAAGATAGAATGTATTCAAGAAGATAAGTGAATGGTCAAACCAAAAGATCAACACAAATAATATGTATTTTTTTTAAAATTTTCTTATTCTTTTGGATGTAATTTTTTTCTAAGAGAGTAAATAAAATTGAATATATTTATTTTTTTTCATTTCTTCAATATATAGAAGCTAGCAAATAAACCTATAAATATTTCATTCAATGTTTTGTATTTCATTGCATCCATAACTTCTCAATAGAGATAATTTTTAATTAAATATTCTTCTATTTAAACAAACCTTCATAGCTATTGCAATACCTGGATACCTATTTACACATCCTCATAGCTACTCAAGTCGAGTAATTTTAATCAAAAGATTATCATTAGGTTTGGAATGAGATGCATACACCATTCTATTTGTATCGACCAACGTCGTTTATTGAAAAAATGTGAAAGTACCATGTATTACCTATTCGACTCAGACATCATTTATCGTAAGCTATTCGATTTGAATCATAGATTCAGCCTGATAAAATTGAAGTTTTGAATACAAAAATAAATGATTAAATAAACAGATGAACAATAAAAAAATTCTTAGGTATCTAAAAGACAAATTTCTTCTTATTACTTATTAAATTGATGAGAGAAAGTGATAGCCTTAAAAATGGTTTATATTATGATTCCAATGGAAATAATAGGCAATGACGATCGATATCGAAAAAAAAAGTTCTATTAATTGACGTGTTGGTCACATCTATTGATGATGATCGTGCATGACAAAAGTAAAATTTATTGAAAAAGGTGATCACCAACGATAAGTTAGATTTACTGGCTTAAAATTAAATTTTATCTATTGAATGTAATAATAAAATTGTGCTTTCAGCTTTATATTCTCGTTCTACAATTAAATATCCAACAAATTCAGATTAGATAATGCAAACAAGACAAGGAATGGAAAAAGAAAAGAAGTAAAAGTTCAAATATATGTTATAGATTTATTTTTACTCATTTGTAATACAATTGGAAGAGCTCAAATAGGCAATTGTTTGAAAAGTTAAATTCGTCAGAATTCTGCACATAGTAAATGAACATCTCCTATTTCTGGTATATTATGATAAAAAAAATCATATAAAGGAGGGGAGGGGGGGCGTTAAGCAGACAAATCGGTCCCCTCATGAAAGCGCTTCTTTCCTATTCCAAATCGTCACATTCTACCTTCCAAACTCAAAAAACGTTTGAATCCAGTCTATCGGGCTTAGTTAGCCAAAACACAGGGTTAGAAATTCCTCCCCGTTCACTATACAGATTTTTAGCCATTTCTGCCGCCTGTGGCAAATGTAGACATTTGGATCCACTTTCGAGTCAAGCTAAACCGATACAACTTTTTGAGCTCTATAATTCTAGGTTACGAATGCCTAATGAAAAAAGTGGGAATTAGGGTCATATTAGGCGAAAACTGTGATTTTCCACCATTTTCCCTTGTTTCAGGCCTCTGTTCCAAACGTAGACATTTCGATCCACTTTCGAGTCAACTTAAACCGATACAAATTTTTGAGCTCTATAATTCTAGTTTAGGAATCCCTAGTGAAAAAAGTGGGTATCAGGGTCATATTGGATAAAAATTGCCCGAAAAGTGTGATTTTCAACATTTTACCTTGTTTCTGACTTCCGTGCCGAATGTGGACATTTGGATCCACTTTTGAGTCAAGCGAAACTGATACAATTTTTTGAGCTCTATAATTCTAGCTTATGAATTTCTAAAAAAAAATGGGTGTCATAGTCATATTGGACTAAAACTGGCAGAAGGTGATTAACTTTTCATTATTTTAAGTTGTTTCGGGCCATAGTGCTAAGTGTAGACGTTTGGATTCAGTTTGAAATCAAACCAAAACGGTACAACGTTTTGAGCTCTGCAATTGTGGCATAGGAATACCTAGGAAATGTTTGGGCGTGGTTTGCATTTTGTCTGTATGTACGCTTAGATGGCTATATGCTCCGCTACGAAGTGTTTAACCCATTTTGGCAGACGCATGACACTAGTTGCTGTCCCCGTATATGTTCAATAGAATCAAGAATCAGTCGGAAGTGCGAAAATGAAAGAATATTATGAGGCACGGGCCGATTCGAACACTCCGCTATTTCGCCTGTATTCATTAAGCTTGAAAATATCGTAACATCGAAGAAAGGGGGTATCGAATGACTTGTTCCATTCAAATAATGAGACTTTTTTCGAAAATGAAAATATCAACGCAACCCCAAGTATCACCCTTGTACTCTCAGCTCCTACCATAACGTCGTACTGACACAGAGTCTCAACCCAAGCTGCAAAGGAGATTGTTTATTGTATTACTTCCGTGCACTCAACGACTTCTGTTGACTCCGATCCATTCACGAGGGAGGAAAACCAGGGTTCCGCTGACTTGCACAGTCCGGGTGAACAGGCGAATTAACATGAGTCAGTGGAAGTCATTCCAGTTAGAAATCCACTTTTTTTGGCACTACTGCCAATAACTTCAAGTCATACCGGAATGTCTTCCATGGATGTCCAATGACTCGGGGTGACTCGAATTGACTATCGATAACTACTGACAACTTCTGATAATTGCCGTGAGTTCCAAGACTGGTGCATACAGGAAGACCCTGCTTACACTGTAAAAAAAA
>CAJNOL010005091.1:0-12768 GCA_905250125.1 Rotaria sordida
TCTTTTCGAACATTACAAAATACTTGTTCGACAGCTCGATACTTAATAGATAAATATAATGTAGCACCATTACATGCTGTTATTTGGGGATTATTACGTAATTACACAATGTGTATTACAAATTTAGAGGAAAAAACAAAAATTATAAAAATATTTAACGAACATCTGCATTTACCATTTTTTATGAAAAATAAATTTAACTTTGTTAAACAAATTATTCATGGTTCTAAAAGTCAACTTGATCTTGAAATTGATGAATTAACTGACATAGTTAGTGAAGCTGAAACGTTAATTTGTGATGCAATGTGTGTTCTTGTTATTAAATTAGTAGAACTTCAAATATCTACTAATGATGTTGGAGATTTTATTCTTGGATTTATAAATAAGGTTTTATTAAATCAACGACCATACTTAAAGAATGAACTCGATAAACTCTGCAAATTAATACAGTCTACCTCGGGTCCATTATCAAATGAAGCGAAAATAGAAATTTTAAGTGTTAAAACACGTGAATTACTGTATGGTGAAATAACAGACAAGAGAATTGAAATGTTATCAATACAAATTGAACGTTGTGGAAATAAATTATATATTAAATTACATAAGTTCATTCAAGATCTTGCAATTTTTGATTTAGAAAAACAAGCTAAAGTATTAAAAAGAATTATAAATATATTTCAAATTTTTGGAAACTTATTTGAGAATATTAAATTTCAACGGTCGGAGGTTTTTTATACAAAAGAGCTTTGGTATAAAACACAAATATTAATTCGTAAAATAAATTCATGCAATGTTGTTTTACCTTCGATTCAGACGATTAGCCGAAGTTCTCTTCTTCAATTTTATGACCTTTTACAACAATTATTTGATACACTGGAACAACGAAGTGGTGGATTTGCAATTCAGCATGCATTAAAAAAGCCACTTATTACAATAGTTACTAATTTAGAAAACATTTTATCAAAAATTAGAGGTTTGTATAATAAATTTAGACAATCAGACAATACAGATATGTATCAATTAATTCAGCAAACTCTCAATCAATTTTTAATCGTTGCTGGTTGGTGTGCGGTGATGTGGAAAACTACTGTTATCACATTGAAACAACAGACAAATGTTTATTGTGTTGATGCAAGAAAAAATTTATTGTCCATTGCACAATTTCGAGTATGGGATATTAAATTAGCAATGTGGAAATGTTTACCAGAAGCTATAGAAAAGCTTGAAATAGCAGCAGCTGCTATTGCATCAGATGATAGAATTCGTTATGATGAATGTACAAAGTCAATCCGATCGATACGAAATGTTTTACAAACAGAGTCATTGAAGAATATTCAACGACAGTCAATGATAAAACAGATCGAAACACATGGAAAATGTTGTGATTGGTTACAACGATTAATTTATGATTCATCTGCAGGACATTTCATTTCACTTGAATACGCTTTGAATGAAAACTTCAATGTATTTTTGGAAAATTTTGAAGCAAACGAAATTGATAGCCCATTTTCGCTAATATGGATTGGACTCTTTTTTACTTCGATAGCTAAAAGTGTACCTAGTAGAGTTTATGTACGTATGATAAATTCTAATTTAGAAACTCTTCAAGAAAGAAATGATCAACAATTTATAGATTGTGTATTAGAAAAAGATGATGGACTTGATCTTACATTTTGCATTGATACAGAATCAATTGAGTCAAGAATTATATTAAGCATTACACAATTTAACAAATCAAAGAAAGAAGCCAATCAAGCTGTTTTGTTATGTAATGTTGATGATTCATTTTCGTTGCTGAATATTCTTAGTGCACCATTTAAAGCAGTGGGTGCTTCAATTTCACAAAATCAATTTGAACCACCAATTTTAAGTCAAGATTTACTCTTAGAACAATCTAAAGAAGGTTTGAAAGAAAAAATTTCACTTATGTTAACCACAATTGCATCTTTTGATTGGAATTCGCATACATTTAACGTTCAGACAATCACTTCACAACAAACTCATCAATGTCAGAAAGAAATGGAAATATTATTTGCAGATTTATTGAATAAACTTTCTTCTTCTGCAGTGAAATATTCGAATTCAAAAAATAATGGGCTGATAGTTCATGAGTTGCTACATACATTAAATAACACTATTAATAGTTTATATAAGACTCAACGAGGGGAATTGAATAATAATGCATTGAAAACTATTTCAGCCGAAATAGACAACAAAGCAAAAATGTTTAAACAAATCTCATCAATTAGATCAGAAATAATCAATGAAATAACTGAACGTTGGAAAACATCACTCCTCGATCGTAAATTATTAAAACGAGTTTTACAATTACCAATGGAAGTTAGTAATACCATTCCATTTGTCTCTAAAGAAATTCAAAATATTGCCCAGAGTCAAAAAGTTGAAATAGATAAGAAATTAGAAACACAAATACAATTGATAGATTCAATAAATCATTTAGTAACCGTTTTTGTTAATAAAGCATATTTAATTGCAATGAATAATGATTCTATCGATAAACAACATAGTCAATCACAAGTCGAATTCTTATCAAAAGTTGTTGAAGCTATATGTCATAATTGGTGTATCGAATTACAAATAACAAATGAAGATAATCTTCAACTTTATATTAATGAAGCAGGAGAATTGGATGAATCTTCATTTTATAAAATGTACGATATCATCGATCAAGTTAAAAGCATTCTGAAAATTGACGATAGCACAATTAATTATACTAATATACATACAGCAATTAACGTTGCTATTGAAATTTGTCAAAATGATTCGAAAAAAGCTGATAAAAGTGATCCAAGTATTCGTAACGACCGACAACAATCTACGCTAGATGCATTCAAAAATTCACTTTTAAACAAATTGTGTGAAGCAAAAAAATTGTTAGAAAAAATTCTAGTAGAAGCTCGTCAAATACGACCATATCCAATCTTGATGATTGAACTAGCTCTACAAAAGCTAGCAAATATTGAACATTGGATCGATATTTTGAAAAATAGAAAGGATTTATTGAAAACAGATGAAGAACAAATTTCTATATTAATAAATGCTGTAAGTTTGACAGAAGAAAAAATTAAAAATCTTAAATCTCATAGCAAAAGTAAATTAGCACAACTTTATAAAATCGTACAACGAGTAAATGATTACGCCCAGGATATGAATCTTTGTCAAATAATCGAAAAATTGCATTTATCAGATAAAGCTAATAATGTTGATGAATCAACAATTAAGAAACTAGAAACTTCTCGTCAAGAACTGCGAGGACTATTTGACTTATCAGACGAAATCAAAATATTGGAAAAAACTGATTATTTGACACAACTAATCGATGAATCATATGCAGATTGGGGATGGTGGCAGTTATTAAATATGTCTGTATTGTGGTTGCATTCTAAAACACCTGAAAATCTTGAACAATCTCAAAGTAAAAAATTATACGCAGTGGCAGCTACTTTAAATGATAAAGTGGCTATGGAATTTTATCAAAGAAATCTAATCTCTGAACAACGTACTACATTTAATGCAAATGAAATTAACAAGCTATTTGAAATTATTGTACATGAGCATTCAAACCATGTCATTCAACTTGGAAGTCAATTAAGAAAAAAATTTAATGAAAACCTAATTACTACTACTTGGAATGATATAAACACTGCTTGTCAGCCAATTGCGAAAAAAGATATAGAAAAGGAATTGAATTTTGTCAATTTATTTCGTTTTGTTGAAATTCTTCATAATCGCAAACGTGATTTAGACAACATTACGAGTAGTTTTCCTTGGCATGCATCACATATATTACAACCGAGACTTTTACGTTGTTCAGATTTGATGACTTGGCTATGTCCAGAATATTTAAATGCTATTTCAGGAATTGTTATGAACGAAATCAATGCAGAATTGTTTATTCAAGATTTAGAAACATCAAAGCCGAGCTTAACTTTTGAACAAAGATCAGATCTTTATGAGCCTCGTTTTAATGAACCAACTAGTAAATGGCAAAGCAATGCGTATATAATTCGCAAAACTATAGAAAATCCAACTTCAACAAATTTTATAATTTCTTCTAATCAAGTAAAATTGATAGCTGATTTTTTATTGAATTTGTTAATAGAAACAATTACAATCTCAAATGATAGTGGAACAAAAAAAACACCATTTTTATCTTTACAACATAATATACCTTTGGAGATAATTCTTGGGCTTTCTATGGCCAATATTGTAATCTATTTCTATGAAAATACTGTGCATATGGAACAGGAAAAAACATGTGTGCGACTACCTAAAGAAACTTTACATGAAGCAAATCTCAAACTATGGGAAGAATTAAAGAAAACTGAAGATGAAGAAAAAGGAATTCAGACAACAATACACTCTTTAGATCTTGATATAAAAGAGACAAGAGTTAAGATACGGATTGATCAAGATCTTAAAGCTGCGGGTGCATCAGGTCTTGAGGAAGGTCCTGAAGAGTTCAAAGACAGGTTAGACAAATTGATTAAATTAAAGGCTGAAAACGAGAACAAGTGTGAAAACATTATCAAGAAAAAGAAAGAATTGGATGACAATATTAAAAAATGTGAAACGCAACACTGTCTACATATCCAGCGCGAGATTTTCAATGTAATGAATCGAATAATTACCGAAGTTAAAAACATAATAATGGATCTTTCAAATGCTGTTTCTCTAAATGTATCACACTCGAATAACAAATTCGATCAAATTCTATCAAATCTTCTGAATTTATTTAAAAAAATTCACTGTTCTAGTATCCTTACAACTAAGAATTTAGACCAAATGATTAGTGAAAAATTACAACAAATTTCTAATTTATATTCTAAAGTAGAAAATATTTTACAAAAATTAGAAAATAATGATCCATTACGAATATTTATTGATTGGACGCTAGCATCTATACTAGAAGGATTAATATGTAGTACTACAAACATAAAAGTGTACGATAAATGGCAAACAAATTTTAAAAATGATCAATCGTATAAAACTGCACAGACATGTCGTCGAATTAAGAAATTTTTAAGAGAAACAATTGAAAATGCAATAACGACTGATTTTAATGTTTCAATTGTATCAGAACTTCTAGAGAAATCAATTGAAATGTATAAAATATGGGACACTGAAATAGTTAATATTTCACACTCAACATGTGACAATCATATTTTAGAACGATTTGTACATATGATTCAACGTTTTATATTGCAATGCGTAGTTTGTCTAACAACTCTAGCAAAATTTTATGGAATAACGTTAAAAGATGAACAAGAAAAAATATCTGATTATACAAAACAAATTTTATTGTCAACTAATAGAAGTCAATATAAGTGGATTGATTCTGGTAAAGAGTCAGATCTATTAGCAGCTATCGATGGTTTACGTCATCAACTTCCACAAGTGCAAGCTGCTTTATCAAGTGTATTTATATCAACAACAACTGGAAGTCTATTATCACCACTCTTACTTAAGAGTGATTTGGATCAATGTCTCTTCGATATTGGTGATACAGTTTTACCATCTGCATATTTATTGAAAAATTTTAGTGAAAAGTGTTTACTTTCATTTGTGGGACATGATATTTCACAAATCAGTAAAGTTTATTCAAAAGATATTGTCGTTCTGATTCATAAAATGATTGAAACTACGAGTAAAATTGCCAAGATTGAAATGAGTATATCGAAAGTAGATGCAGCGGTCAATGTCATTCAACATATCGATATTTTATTACAATTCATTCAAACTGGAAAAGAGCTAGAATTAGTTGGTCGTAACGCTCGTCCCGAATTACCATGGAATGTTTTAAATAGAGCGTCTGACATTGTTGGTCGTGAAATATTGAAATCAGCGACTGTAGCAACTGCGAAAACGTTTTCGGCAAACATTTCTAAAGTAATTGCATCTTCGAAAATAATTGCTTCATATGTACACAGAAATGAAAATACACCAGGTCAACAGATTTCCGAAAGAGACACCAATGGATCGTGTAAATTACGTTATGCTTCATTACGCCTATGTGATATTGCTAGAAGGTCTGACTATTTAAAGCAATTACTCTGTCGAGAAAATGAGTTGTCCGACTTAAGATCAGAATCTAATTTACAGGATCAGTTTGAAAAGTTACATGAAGCAGCTGTTATACTTGATAAAACTGTTAAAACAACAGGATGTCTACTCGTTGATCTAATGGATTGTTTTATTGAACGTGAATCATTACGTTGCATTACCAACAATTTTAATAATTTTGTCGAAAAAGTCACCATAGCTATGACAACAGAACTTCAGAATGAAGAAAAAGCTAAAGAATTGGTGTTAGATACTATAAAATTGGCAAGAGATTTTGAATCAGAAAGTATAATGAATGAAATTAAGAAATCACAATGGATAAAGATGGAAAAATACTTAGAAGATGTGAAAAAGACATGCACACAAATCGAAGAATTCCATAATCAAGCACAACAATGGGAACAAACATGCAAAGACGAGCTAAATAAAATAATAAAATGCCGTGATAAAGCTCGAAAATGGTTCTTTCAAAAGTTGTTTGGCGAAATAAAGAAAAAATGGGATGATTTTTGGGACCAAGAAAGAAAAAGAAAAGAAGAACATGAGACAAGGTTTCGAGAATGGCAACAAAAGTGTATAAAAAAAGCTGAAAAAATAGTTGAATTCATAGCGAAACTAAATTTGCTAGAGGATTATCCACAAGAATCTGTGAGTATAAATGAGAAAATTACTTCTCTATATTGCCAGGATGCTAAAGTAAAAAGTATTTTTCAAAACATCGTCACTGAACTATGCAGGATTGATGTGAGACTGCCAAACCTCGATCTTATCGATAAAAATATATTGAACAAGAAGATTAGGTTAACAGCCAGCAACGATCAAAAAAAAGAATCAATTCTTTCCCATATAAATTCGAAATCCTTGTATTTGATGATTCCTATAAATCAATTAAACAATCGGATCACAATTGAAGTAGATGGGGGTTCATGCGATTTCTTACTGACGTCGGTCCAATCAACATCCTTCAAGAAAACACTATTACATGATAGACTTACGTTGGATATTGAAATTAAGACTGAATGCTTATTCAATAAAGATCCACAGCATATGAATTGGGATGTTAGTCAAAGCATAGATGATAAAAAGAAAATGATAGAAGATCTAAACGAAAGTTTAAACAAACTCGAACAATACTTAAAGAACCCCGAAAAGGATCCAGCTTCGTTTCGCAGTAAAAACTATAATGGAAAAAATCCAGATGATTGCAAAGATTCAACAGACAATGAAAAAAAGAATGATGAATCCTCTATACAAGAACATGCTATGATAAAAGCATTGCAAATGATTACAACCAGATGGAAATGTAATAAAAAAATTCTAGATGAAATTCGTACAAACTTACAAACGATTTTAAAAGAACGGGATATAAAAACGCTTGATTTTCACTGTTTCAACAACTTGAATCAGATTTATGGAAGTATCAACAAGTACAACGACCAAATAAGCGTACATGGAACGAAAGTTATCGATACTGGAGATCTAGCGACAATGGAAAATCCAGAGACAAGGGAAAATCTAAAATATCCCATTTCTCAATTATATACAAATGAAATGAAATCAATACTCAACAATATGAATACAAAATACTCTGAGTTGCAAAATGGAATTCAATCGTCCCACACACTATTATGTATACTATTTGAACATGTGAAAATATTAAGAACTATTCGCGGAACAACATCCAATGATCTAAAGCAAGCACAACAACAGATACATACTAATTTTGCGTTTATGAAAGCATATAATAACGATAGAATAGTCGAAAATCGAATTCAAATACAATTCTTAAAACGTGCAGCAGAAAAAATTTTCAAGCGTAAACATGAATTAGTAATGCGTTTAAAGAAATGTTGCAGCTATTTAACTGTATGTCAGCCACAAACTTTTGACATTTTACCTGCCATCAACAATATAGATAGTGATGCATTTGAAACGATTGCATTTGTTCATAGAAAGAATAATTCTTGGCATATGGAACCAAAAGAACTTTCTGCTGATTTCGGCACACGATTCATATCAATTAGACGAAATAAACGATTAATGATAAATTTTCTTATAATTAATGCTGATAGTATACCGATTTCTATAAAGTGTACTGGAGAGACAAAGGAAAATTTGTCATTTATACCACCATCTTTTGATGTTCTACCTGGAGATTCCAGATTTTTTTCTGCTATTTTCACCATATCAGCACAAGAATGTAGATTGATGACAACTGGAATAATTGCTGTCAAAGCGCGTGCTGGTAATGATCAACATAAGCCGATAGGCAATCTAAAAGTAACAGGTATTGTCGTGTATTCAAAAGTTGAATTATCAGAAAAAACAATTGAATTTGGCGACTTAGTTTGTGGAAGTGGTATTCACAATAAAATTTTGACGATAAAAAACAATGGTAGTCTGCAAACTAGGGTACGTCTTGGTGTTAAATGTTTAAGAGAATGTTTATCTGGATTAGAAGTTTCACCGACAGAATTCATAGTTGCTTCAAAATCAACAAGTAGAGTCAGCATTATTTTGCGTTGTGCAGATCAAATGGATGAATTGCAAGCAGAATTAATCGCAGTTTCCGATGGCGCTGATCCGCAAAAACTACCGATAACAGCCAGTATTCAAGAGCCAGAATTCAGAATTCATTTACCATTTTCAAACGATCATTTGGAAATAGGAGATGAAATAAATCTTGATGTTCCATTAAATGAAGCTCGACTTGTTACATTTATAATTAAAAATTTGAGCAATATGGATTTACATGCTATTACATATATTCCAAAGGAAAAAAAATATTGGATGAATATTATCGAGGATATTATTACCATAAAAAAGAAGGGACAAGCAGAAATTCATCTGTGGATTTATGGAAGAAAGAAGACAAGTTCGAAGAGTTTCTTAAAACTATTAATTGGTTCGAAAGAAACAAAACTGAAGATTTGTATAATATGTGGTAAAACAGATATAATAGCAAGTCTAAAACCAGACGTTATTTCTTTAAATGCTGATTTCTATTGGCTTGAAAAAGAACAACTTCTCGAAAATAATCGATTGTTACCTATTAATTCGACGTTAGAAATTCAAAATAAAGGACTAACAACATGTATGACACAAGTTAAATTAATAGAATCATCAAGTGCTTTTAAAATGATCGAACAAAATAATTCTTCAGTAAATAATAATGATAAAACAGTTGATATTCAACTTTCACCAAATATGAAAAAGTCATTGTCCATTTCATCTGATTTGCATCGTTTTGAGAATGGTAAAATCAAATGTAATATACAAAATCAAGATGGAACAACGAAGACTATTGAATGTGATATAAATATCAAACAAGGTCGATTATTTTGTAAAAACTATTGGAAAGATTTTGGAGAGATGGCATTTAATCAACAATATGTTTTCGAAACGGAACTTACAGCAAAAGGTGATCCGGTACATTTACTTGTCAATTATTTTCCTACATCACATTCTGCATTAAAAAGTGTTTCTGTCATGATCAATGAAAAATCCATTAAACCTGCGACAGATATATACATGCATAGAACATTAGATGAATTTATCGCATATAACAAAAATCAGGAGATTATTATTCAGTCTGAATCTAGTGTTACCCTAAAGGTTATTATTAAATTAAAAGATTTTGTTCAAACATCAAACGAAGCATCTAGATTTTTACAGGAAATACAAGTAATTTCTCTGCGAGAAATATTTCTTGGTCTTGATCAGATGGTTTATAAATATCGTCCATTCTGTTTTTTGATATCAGGTACAATAGGTACATCTCAATCAAATATCACGTATTCTGATGTTGTGTTCAAAACTTTGAACGAACTATTTACTAGTATAGCATTGATCTCTTGGGACACATTAGCATGTGTATTAGATACATATCGAAGCTCAACAAAGACCAATGAGAAGACAAAAGCTTTACTCGAGATTAACCACATACTTCAAAACTCATTTCACAACAAACCAATACTAACTGAATCGAATGTAGGCGAACTTATCGATGAAATACGAAAATCTATTTCAGGTATAAAATTAGCGCATTATTTCATTCAAAAGGTCATTTACACATGGAATATTCATCCGGTTATAACACTACCATTATCACAAGATACGATCGAAGATTCACTCGGTTTAGCAGCTGCATGTTTATCAACTCAGCTAATTAAATCAGATCAACAAGAATGTCAATTCATTGATATATTGTCCTTACTTCGTGTTACGACAAAGTTTAATCAATCTTCAGAACTATCATTTAATCAAATGATAACAATACTTAATGCTACTTTAAGACCATCATCAAAATTATTTGAAATATTTTCGAATTTTTTGAGTTACGGTTTTAAAATTCTTACTGCTTCAGTAGACAAGGAGTTAGACTATATTGTACAGGAATGGCCATGGAATACAAATATCTTGAAACAAACAGCAATTTCAACTTCCAGGGCAATATCAGCATTATTTTTTGACCAAGACAAAAATAAACACGAAAATGCAGAAAACGCTATTGAAGATAATTTAGCAAGTTTTTTCAACGTATTCATACAACAACTAGAACCTGACTTAAGTTTATTATGGAAATCTTGTTTAAATTTGAATACAGCAGATACAATTTCAATATCTGAATCACTGCAAATAATATGTAATATGATACCAGAAAATTTTCAAGTGAGACAAGAAGCTTATCTACTTGCAGATATTGCTAAAATATTGTTAAACTATCGTGCACTTCCTGAACAGTCATTCGATAAACTCACAAAATATTCAATCGATCTTCTGGATTGTCGAACTGATGAAATTCGTGCTATTTGGAAAGAAAAGAAGCCTCGATGGCAAGATTGCATCATTAAGTTAATTGAATATATTTTCGATCCACCATTTGTTGTAAAAAGTTTACTTACAAAAACTTATAGATTGCCAATGGATGAAGAAGAACTAGAAAATGATATTCGTCGAGCAGTTGGACATCAGATTGAAGACGCATATATAAAAAATACAGCAAAAGAATTGTTCATACTCAAGGAATCATTAACAAATGAAAATAGTTCAAACATAATTAATACTACGAATAACTTTATTATACATTGCAGAAAAATTGGTTTAATAGCATCATCAGAACGAATCATTTATATAAATCGAGCATTATTAGCAGTAGAAAAATTGCACAACTATTCTCAAACATATGATTATTCAGCGATTGATATTTGGTTTGAATTAGTTATCTTATGTGGATGTATATCAGATAAATGGCGTAAAACACCTTTATGGTATGCGTCGGAAACATTATTTCAATTCACCAAGAATCCTTCGATTGAAAACACTTTAAATATTTTTATTCAAGGTCTTTCTCATATAGCACAAGAAAACCATTGTACTGAATTTATTGACCGATTCCAATCTATGGTATCATTTTCTCAAAAGAACTACAAAGGTAAACTTGAAACAATTTTTGCTGCTTTTGGTTGGCCATCAAATGAAGTTATTAATGCGAGAAACGAATATGATTTCCTACAATCACTTACAAAAGTAGCATGTAAAGATATTTCTATAGTAGCAAAATCAATACTTTCTTTATGGCAAAATTATAAAACTTTGTCAACTATAACATCAATAAGTGAGCGTTTTCAATCAGTTTTCTTTACTATTATTGAAGTAGCAATAAATGAAGGTCATCAAATATGTGAACAAGATTTGAAACAACTTGTTCATGCTATCAGTTTATATGTATATGAACCAAATAACCAACTTTTAAATGCAATTCGTTCTTCTTCTTTGATACTTACTGCCGTAAATCTTCATCAAAATTTATCAAAAAATCAAGATACACATCTTATACCTAATCATGATAATCAAATTTTTCGCAAACCTAGATTTTTTAGAGAAAGTTCAATTTCTTTCGATAGAGAAAAATTATCGAAATACAAACCTTCTTTTTCTTTTCAAAATGAAATATATGATAATCCTAATCAATGGTTAAAACATATGATAAAACATGATGAAGTACAGTCGAATGTTATTGAGTCAATATCAACAATAACGCTTTCAATGGATAAAACTGAAAATAATAATCCTGATTCTGCTGGTTCCAATAAACGATATGAAAATGCTGAAAAAGATGCCAATGAGGTATCTGAGACTTTAAAACAAATTGAAACATATTTTTCTAATTTATCGATCGATAGAAATTTGACAGAAGAGTATTTACTTGATAGTCTTATTCAGTTATCTGTGATTGTTTCGAAATGGTCACGAAGTTTTACAAATATTTGTTCTCTTATTCAAAATGATAAGCAAATTAATGATAAAAATAACAAATTAGCATTTCAAATTATAATTGATGGAATAAATTTGTTAAGATATTTATTAGGATTAGAAACAAACTTGGCTATATTTGTTAATGATCCATTAACACAATTTGTTCAAGAACAAATAAACATATTGAAAACAAAACTTTCATCATTACCAATTCATATGTTATCTGAAGACCTTTCAGTTATATTTCATGATTTACGTCTATTTAAACGAAAGACTGATGACGACGATGATACTAATTTAGACTTAGTTGGAAATATATTCAAAAAGACTGATAAAACCAATCTCAAAACTGGTTTTGATTTTGATGATCCATTTGAACATTTGAGACATGGAGAACAAGAGAAAATATTCGAAAAGATTGAAAAC
>CAJNOL010005092.1:0-12768 GCA_905250125.1 Rotaria sordida
CTTTCGAAGGAGTTTCAATTTTTTGAAAAACATTTTATTTTACAATGTAGTAAGTCCATTGGACCAAACATTGCATTAGTTGAGATATTGGATCTTTTCAGGATAGAATCGAAAATTAGTTGTTGAGATCTTAAAGAGTAATACTCTTATAGATCATTAAGTTTAGTACTAAATCATTTGGAAACTAATGACTCAATTGTCATTAACAACATTAACATTAATATACTCTAAACAATGGGATATGCACGATTACTAGAAGTTATTTAATTAGTATACAAACTAGAAGCATTCATATGCATATTTATGGAAGCGGAAAAGCCATAGAACACAAAAAAATCACCTAATTTCACTTTTTTTTTTATCAAAAAGGCAGTAATCATAGTGAAGGTGTTTGTATAGCAGTAAGTAAAAATTTAAAGGCATCGCGTATAGAGATAGATACACAAAACACGTAAGCGATCGATCTTGTAGAACTCTTTGACTTACTACGGATCATGGCTGTGTACTGGCTAAATTATTAAAACATGTATTCCTCATTAAATTCTTCTATTGATAGTCTATGATTTCATTCTCACTGGAGATTCTAATGCATCAATGAGAAAGAGGGAGGAACATTTCTTAACTCTTTGTAGCTATTGTGGGTTTCGAGCAGATCCGTTTGAATTTTTTGTATAGCACTCGATCAACATTTGTTATTTAAAGAGTGTGAATGTGGATATCACTGTTTCTTTCTACTCAGCTAGCATCCGCACCTGTCTATATCGATTTTTTAGTACTTTTAAAAGAAAAAAAAATTGATTGTGATCCGTGTAATGCTAGTAGCTATGATATTGTTTGAAGCTATTGTATTTGAGAATATAACATATTTTCATTAGAAGATGTTTGTATAATACATGTAATAAAACCAATTCGAACTTTTTAAAGTTTTTTATATAAGATTTTTTTAGAATATAAAAAGATTAAAAAATTCTAGGGATATTTTCTTTTGCTGCGTGCACACTAGTAAATTAGATTTTCATTTAAAAAGAGCATCCAATCATCAACATCATTGGATTGAAGTGATGAAGAGAGAAATCGAAATTATTAAAACTATACATTTGCTTTCCATTTATTTAAATAAATAAGCTTTTATTTATTGATAGTATATACTGCTTGAATATTCGTGAAAGAACTTTTTAACAGTATCAGGGATAATTATGAGACTAAAAAAATTATCAAGTTGTTGTTTCTATTCTATTTCATGTATTATTTGATATTTGTGACTTTTATATATCACATTATTGTTATTTTACACATTTAGTTTTGGTGGTTTGCAAGATGAAAGATGAATCATATTAATGGAACATTATATGAGGTTGTTCATATAATGATTAAATTTTTTCGAGACGAAAAATATTTACATGGACGAAGAGTGTATCTTATATCTAAAAATAGATTGTAATCATTCAATAAACTTGTTTATTTATTCATCTAATCAACATATGGAATGCATATTTTTTATAAAAACATCAAAATAAGAAAAAAACCCGAAATTACAGATAAAAAAAACTATTAATCAATATTTTGAAAGACACTGGTAAAAAGAAAACACTAATCTTATCTTTATCGAAGAAATAAAAAAAAAACAGTCATTCTCTCTCTTCTCTCCTATCATTATCAATTTGCTGTTGTCCATTCTATTGTTTGTCTTGTTTCATCTAACATATTCAAATCAAGTCCGTAAATAAGTAAAATCTAAAGTATCGACAATAGATCATATTTGTTTACTTATTGAAATCAATGATATCAAATACATACATCATCGGGAATATTGTAAACAAAATTTGAATATGTTTTTCCATTCACATTTACATTAGTCACACTTGTATGCAAACCAAGAACTTTTACCATACCTAATGCCATTGAGGAATTTTTGTCATTTGTTACCAAAGCATTGATTACCAAGACATTCTATACATACGTGAAACAGTTAAGAAAGGAATTCATAAGCATGAAGAAGATCGATAGTTTCAGGCGAAAGACCTGTTCCTATTGTGCTGATATTCACATCCCTTCATCGGTTTGTCGATTATACAATTCTACCTGCAACTTCTCTAGGAAATACTTTAGTTATCTCATATCAATCTTTGAGACAATATTGAACACCTTAACGACTGTAAATCCTGAAAACTTACTGATGCTGTTACATTGAATTCGAAGTAGTTGTATGTTTTAGTTTCAATCGTATCTAAATTATTACAGCATACTGTTTTCCAGTCCAAGAAATGAATACTTGTAACATACCCATGGAATCACCATCATCCCAAAAAAGACTTCCACTAGCATTTCCTGATTGAGACAATGCAACAAGTAATACAAATGGATTCCCACGACCGATAACTAGATTAGGTCCAGGTATTTGCATCGGAATAATAAATCCACCACGAATATGAACATTAATCTTTTGAATTGGTGTGTCAAAATCTACATATTGTCCTACCGTTGTTATTTGTATACCTGATGGAAATTCATACCAAACATCTTGTGGAACGTAAGCATGAACAATAGACGAATTCTAAACAAATGAAAGATGAAAACATTTTTCAAGTCATTTCGTTAAGTGGAACTATTTACTGAAACTAAATTTGGAGAAACGAGAATAGCAGGACCAACTAGGAACTGTCGATCAATATTATAAGTATTCTCATCATTTGGATATCTAAATTAAAGAGAGAAAGTATCGAATTTTATAGATAAGTATTAGTAGGATGATTCATACTCGAAGAAGAGTGGTTCTATCACCGTTGTTGAAATTGTACTTGCTTTAAAAAAGAGTGTATACCAATATGGAAGTAGTGAATATCTCATAAATAATGCTTGTTTCATGATCTGTTGAGCTTCCCATGAGAAAACTGCGGGATCTTGAGCC
Organism: Rotaria sordida; assembly: GCA_905250125.1. Lineage (NCBI taxonomy): Eukaryota > Metazoa > Rotifera > Eurotatoria > Philodinida > Philodinidae > Rotaria > Rotaria sordida. The sequence continues at coordinate 2,909 of CAJNOL010005092.1, forward strand.
TAATAAAATATGAAAAGTAAATAATAGCTGTCTTCAGATCATACTCTCCAGTCATTAATAAAGACTTCCTATGAAGTTTATTCAATTTTATAGGACTTTGTTTACAATCTACTACCATCGAGTTTTATGTACGATTATTTTTATCAAACAATGTTTACTTTAGCACCAATTGCATTATGATTTCTCATAAATGGATAGAAAGCACCTAGCACCATCCATTTTGTGCATAGTTCTTCCGTAGTATCACCATTAAAACCACAAATTTCAGCACCAGAAAATGTCATGCCAAATATATTGTAGTTAAGAATAGCTAAGCAAATGAAAAGTAGAATAAATTTGATGAAATGAGCAAGGTTTGGATATGTATAAAACTCATGCTGCTATGTTCGGTTTGTTTTGCATAAGAAAAATATTTAAAACATACTTGGAATTGATTGGTAAAGATCTGTAAACGAAGCAGTATTGTCACCAGACCAATGAGTTGTGTAGTGACCTGAACCAGCAAATGTTGAACGTGACAAAACAAATGGTCGCTTTTTAAGAATCGTTCTAAGAGCACTATAACATAATTATCATCATATATATGTACATAGTTAGCTTAGTTAGAAAAAACACTTACGCATTAGTTGCTTTTGCTTCAAAATAACCATACATACTATGTAAGTTGTAATGGGATGACAAGTATTGTTGAGCAGACGTACATAAAGTTTTAGCAGTAATGTTTCCGCCGTATACATCTATTAGTGTCAGTAGTTATGTCTCTATCAACTAGTAAAATAAATTGAACTACATACGAGGAGTGAATGGTGGATTATCTAAAGAATTAGTGGTACATCCTTCATGAGATCCATCAACAAAGTTTGATGGTTCATTCATGTCCTATAAAGAGTATAGATTGAGAGAATAAATGATGGTTACAAAACACTTACAATCCACATTCCATCAACTGGAATGATTTCATGATAAGCTCCAAGTAGTTTTGTCCACCATTCAACTGTTTTAGGATTTGTGAAATCAGGAAAAACAGTGGGACCAGGCCAAACCTTTACAAATAAAAAACGACAAGCATTACTTCCAATAAAGATGACCATGCACGATTACCTCTCCGACGATTGGTTCAGTGGAGTTGTATTTGGTGATGAAAATACCTTGCTTCAATCCTTCATCGTATGGTGGATAAGTACCCGGTGGTTGTGTTGAACTAATGCCTGGATCGATGATATTAACATAATGTTTGCCTTCAGCTTTCATTGTGCGAATAAGTTCAGGTAGACCATGGAATGTTTTGTTATCATAGGTAAAATCAAGATGGGAGTCCATTGTGTCAATATCGGTCCATTGGATATCGACTGGAAAATCAGCGTCATGCATTCTCTACAATGAATAGATAGTCTATTCTAACTATTTATAGCGTCGCAAATTACTTGCATAACTTCCGTTAGGTTTTCAATCGTACCATATCCCCAACGGCATAGATGAAATCCAAGTGTCCAATAGGGTGGCATTAACGGCTTCTATGAGAATAAACTAGCATGAATATCTGACATAGTTCCTCTTCTTTTCTTACTCCAATGACATCCCAATATTGTTGAATGACATTCTGAACTGTTGGTCCAGTGAACACATACAAATCAATGATGCCACCAATAGTGATGTAAGTTAGAGCAGGCAATGGTTGAAGATTCACATCCATAGCATTTGCATTGAGGATAAACTGTCCGTGAACATTTGTCTGACCAGTCTTATTCAGTTCAAGATTGATGTGAAATGGATGAACACCTAGAAGACTCAGGATCGTATATTATAGTAATTCAAAAAAGTCTCTATCAACCATAAAGATTGGTATCCGGTCGTACACCGATATCGCGTGTCCAAAACGTTAATCTTTTCCATTCGTTTGTTATATTGATCAGCAATGGTTGGGTGTGCTCTCCAAAGCCATAAAGCAACGGACTTGATAAGCGAGTAGAAATTTGTATGAATTGATCGGCAAAGATCAGTGGAGATAAACTTGAATCAAATCTAAACAAAAGGAAGACAGAAATGGATATGCACAACATTTCAATGGAGCAGTGCAATCTCCTCAATCACAGTATAAACTCAATTGAAAATTTAACTGAAAATATCAGTGTCCATACAATTTTTCGTTTTAAACAGAATAAAGAAACGATTGTCTATAGTCATGCTGAATAAATATTGTTTTCCAGCAATGTGCCATGACATTGTGTTTAAGAGTAGTTATACGACATATCGAAAGATGTTGATCACTCCGTGTTTAATCCCAGCAAAATTAGCGAATAGTCAGCTTTTTGATCGAACTAGTCTTTCACGTTGCAGAACGCTATAGTTATAGTCTATCAGAACTTTTCTGTACGATCAGAAATGAAAACTCAATCTATATACAAATCCCATTGCCGCAAACTTTTGGTTTTGTATGATGCAATTGAAAGAAAATACCGAAATCTTCTATCAATATTGTGATTATTATTATTAGCACTTACAATGTGACACCTGTTGACTTTCGAGTAACTAGTATAGCAAATGGTTTCTGAGCAACTTTCACTTCATAATCAGTCATATCAGCTTTTTTTTCTACCACGGGCACATTGAGTGGCACTTCAAATCTTTTATTAACTGAGTCATAGATTCGAATACGAAATCGTTGTTGTGTTTCATAGATAAGATCAACTGTCAAATCCAGAATATCATTTGGCATGAAGGTGGTTTGTGACTTGACGATGCGAATTCGTTGTCCAAAATCTGTTGTTTCATTGGATACTATTGAATAAGTTGGAAAATCCGATGGATAATAACACCATGGAACACTTATATCTTGAAAATTAGTTCGATGCTTTTCTGTCAAATTTCCTTGTTGCATAGGTAATCGCCAACAACATTTTCGTGCTTCACATCTCTCTTGAGATGCACCATCGTCTGGATGACAATCAAAACGAGCAAGATCCATACTTTGCTCGCATTGTTGTGCACATATATAAGTCACACAACACAAGACTGCAAAACTTGTGACAAATAACAAGTGTGTCATCCAGCTAAACTCAACACTTTTCTAGAAAGATAATTCAAATTTGTTTTTCATAGAAATCTTCTATACACAGTTGTAAAACAAAACAACGACAAGCAACAGTGAAATTATTAGAGAAATCATATATCATGGAGAGAAGCAAATCATCAGTCAATATTTGTTACGAAAGTTGGAAATAAAACGTTTGTAAAAGAAAACATTATTTTAGAATGATGTCGTAGTATTAGTTCTTGAAATATTGAAATTTAGTTGTAGTTCGGGAAAAAGTTGAAGAAGAATTTCATCAAGAATCGTATAAAATAACTGAGAAACAAGCCATAGAATTAAATATAAAAAAATTAGCAATCAGCTTACTTGTTTGTTCAATAATGGATCTTGAAAATGTCGTAAAAGCGTTCATAAGCCGTTCACATACTGAACTCAGATCTGGCAAAACCTAAATTTTTTTCATTACCCTTTCTCTTTGACATCATTTGAAAAAATTATATCTAAAATAAATTTCATAAGAATCCTTTCATTGCATTCTAAGATCTATACCTTGCAGTGCATGAATAACATCAATAATGTTTTCATCATCACTTAGTATCTCATCCATTCGGCTTTTCACAAAATATAAAGATTTGTTTGTCTGTAAATAATAGCAGAAAAGACGATGTCGATTGATTATCTTAGAGAATTATTTATCAATACAAATCAGATGATCATAGATACTATCAAGTCCTTCATCAGAAGAACGAATCAGAGATGTCCATTGCGGTTGAAAACGTGCCGCTGTCGTGATGGTTTCCAAAAAAATGTTTCGTATTCTGCTGTTGCAATTGTTTTCGGTTCCATAGTATGCAGAAAATCATAGTATGAATGTTGAAGCTAACAGAATATCTTCTTTTTGTTCGGTAATATCGTACTTCTTTTTCCGTACGTATCCACGAGAAAAAAAATCGCAAGAATATATACTGTAGATAGAGTGATCTCGAGAAAGAGATCTCTCTCCAATACTTGTTAGCTTTCTGCAACTTGTTGACTTTTTTAGAACGCCTGTGACATAAGATCTTTAACAAAGAACTGTAGCTTTCAGATCAAAACTTACCTTTAGGTCTTTAATTCTCAGCTGAGAAAGGAGAAAAATCATTCTGTGTCTATTCAATGATACTTGTTCAGATTTTAGCTTAATTAAAAACTAGATGAGTTTCTACTGATATGTAGTAGGATTAAACGACTTTCTCGCAGAATCGCACACCTTAGAATAACAGAACTGAGAATCATTTGAGAAGACTAAATATGCTTTGTATTGCATTAATTTTCATAAAAGCACGATAACTAAAATATCAACTTCTACCTTATATAATCGACCAATGACTGTTGTTAAAAGGTATCGAAATACGTGTTTTGCTTCATAAACAACACTATCATCTTGAATAATAATCCTAATAAAAAAAAAGTGGTTGCTCTCATGTAATTCGGATATCGAAACGTACGATAACCATGGATAGATATGATGTCGAAGACATAACAGCAAAACTACAAAACAAACCTTGCAAATGAATCAATTACAGAAAAATAAAATAGTTCACCTCGTCAATTGTTGTATCGATTCGTTTTGAAATCATCAAATGTACCCATGGTTTCTTTTGTATGTAGTTGCAATTTGAACTAGAAATCAAAATCACAGCTCAACCGAACCAAATAGGACAAATACCGCACTTTTGCTTTCGTCGATTTTCTTCTTTGGGATCTTAAAGAAAACTTTCGTGTTCCGAATACTGAACAATTATTTTACCTCAATAACATCGAAAAAGATCATTAAATTTGGTCAACATGAGAATTTTTTTGCCGGATCATATAACGTCGATCTATATAAAAAAATATAATTTCACTCCGAAGTGAATATTTTACATACATGTAATAATCAGTGAGTTTATAGTTGAATAAAATAAGAAGAACGAAAACAATGAGAAGAAAAAAAGTTACGCCTATACCAAGAAGAATTTATTCAGTCACTTTTTTCTGTTTATTCATCTAAAATACATGCATACATATATAATCAATCAATCAATCCAATATATTTTTTATTCAACCAGACAAAAAAGAGAAGCAAAAATTCATTTTTTTCGATCTGGTTTGATAATTTCTCGAACACGTTGATCAGCTTGAACGATTAGTACGTTTTCAACTTCTTACCATTCTTTTGCTAATTCTTCTGCTGCCCATTTTGTATTTGACCATTTTTTCGCAAAATTTTCTGATAAAATATTCTCATTAAGAACACATCGAAATTTTTCCATGAATGTTCTTTCTATCATGACGATTCATCGTTGATAATTGACCATAGTGACTTATTCGGGAATGATATTTTAATTGTTTAACAAATTGTTCATCAGCAACGTTTTCAAAAATTTCAGCGGGCTCCTTACTTAAATACGTATCAAATAAAATCGCTTCATGTAAGACATGATAGTCTTCACGACAGATCGCCATAATCTCCGACCAAAGAGCTTGTTCAGCAAATAAATCAATACCAGCCTCTTCACGACACGACGAACCAATGGTGCCATCACCTCGTGTTGCCCCAATAGCGGTACTACTGGCATCTTTTTCAACAGAGATAAAACATGGATAAGGAATGTTTTGAACATAACGATCACGTATACCGGCACCACATCCATATCGTCTGGCAACTCAAGTAAATTGATGGCAACATTATATCAACTTACAATGACTAATGTACTATTAATTTTAATATTCGTTCGGATTTTTCCATTCCAAACAGTTTGTTGATCTTCATCAAGAATCAATAACATTAGAATATAACCTTGACGTACTACTTCTTCAATACTCAATGGATTAAATCTATCTTTGCGAGCTTGTGTAGCATGATCATCAACAATATTCCCAATGACGATATTCTTGACACCACTATTACGCAAAATTCAATGCTTGTGCTCGCCTTTGATTTCCGTATCCAATAAATGCGACAGTTTTACTCCATACCAGAGCTCCGCGGGACGAGATGGGACGGGACACGATTGCTTATGGCGCAGAGTTGTCAGACAGTTTCCCATGTATTGGAACTGAGCGATGTCTTTATGTTAAGTAGATCTGAGTAGTTGTTACAAGTGATCTAGTTAGTGTATTTTGATGAAACTGGATATTCAGACGACTATAATTCAAGTTTTTTTCTTTTCAAAGTCGTTCTTCTTTTTCATTGTTTATTTATTTATTTAATGCTTTGTTGTGCTTGGAAGTCGACAGTTGTTGTTTAACTAAACAGCAACAACCTCATATGTTCCTAGGATGATCATTCCGATTCTCGGAAATGATGTATTAAACAGCGTGAAACAGTTATAAAATGCTCTATCACGACATTCAATTCCATGGTTTTTTTGTCGCAATCCGTCTTCTGGTGCTTCAGTTCTCTTAATATTTTGTCGTCACTATCCGTATCGCATCTATCTCGTGGTTCCAATGTCTATTTGGTCGATATATTTCTCTCTTCTTCTGGGAACTTCAAAAAATTCGCGTGCGTTCAGGTTAACAGATGTTCCAAATAAAAACAAATCCACCTGTTGTTATAGAAAATACTCGCAAACCCATAACTGATCATTGGACTGGATTTGCCTTTCCTACTCCGTCATTGTCAATCATATTGGTGATTATCAGTGAATCGATGATTTTGTTTTAGATCCGAAGTGTTTTTCCACATATTCACGTGTGTTAAACAATACTCAAAATGTAAATTCGGTAGACTTTTTAAATAATACTTCGAGAAAAAAGTATTGCGTCCTACATGACAGAATAGGGTGGGACGGGACGGCTTTTTGGTAGTCCCGCGGAGCCCTGCTCCATAGTACATTTACATCAGCATCCGCATCATGATAAATTTTAATCGGCATTCCACAAAACAAAAATGGATTTGAAAAAAAACAAACTATTAAATATTACATTTCACCATACCTTGTTCTTCGACAGACACACACACACGAAGTATAACACAACGCACGAACTATTTGTTCGCTTATCTCTATCAACTATGAAATAAGACAAAAAAAGAGGGGAGAGGTGGGCGAAATGGTGTGTATATGTATGTCAGTGTTTATTGTAATGCAAAGTGAAGAGAGATAAAAACAAAGAAGACCATGCTGAGATAAAATGATGCACAGATACAAAAGGTATGTGTGGGTGTGGGTGAAGTTGTGGGTGAGGATGTGGGTGAGATTGTGGGTGTAAGTGATATCAGAAGATCTAGATCAACACCCACACCCACACCCTCAGTTTACTAGATATCGAGTAGAGCTGTGTGGCACCCAGTCGGAGTTGGTACCCAATTGAACCGGTCATGTAGTTCGACTGTACCCAGGCAGACTGGCACCCACTCTCCCAACCAAGACTGGGACTGGTGCATACCTATCCTCTCTCAACTCTCACTCCATTCTAACGAACGCTTTAGATTTGTTGCATAGAGAGATCTTGTTTGTGATCTTAGGATCATTAGGACATAATCTATTCACAACTTTATCGAAACCGCCTGATGAAACTCTTAAGCAAGGCAGAAATGCATCACGGTATGCTTTACTCGCCCTACACTATGTAAGTGTTGCTCAAGGAGAGTGATGTTGATTTCAGTTGTTTCCTTCACTAGTGGATCGACCAATAAAAAGTCACTCAAGTGCAGTGTACGGCATCTCACTTCATTTGCAAAAAAGAATTAATTCCTCGCCGAGATTTTGAGAGTGAGAAAGGAATAGCGAAAGCGCGAGAGAAAGAGAGAAAAGTGTATGTTCTTTCTCTGCAAAAAACATTGAAATCATTTTGAATTTTGCTTGCGGCGACGACACATATTCGAACAAGGTGAGCCTGTTAAGCAACAGAGCAAAGTTTCGCCATTTACTCTGACGGATATTCTAGCTCTCTCTATACTGAGATACAACGGAACAAGTGAAAAGTCATTCCATCCCTCCCAACTTATATTTTTCTCGGAAGTTCTGGTTTTTCAAAAAGTCTCACATTTGTATCTCATGAGGTCATTTTGCCAAAAATTCCCAATTTCAAGATGTGGTGTGTAGATACAGGTATCCCAGAACGTTTGCAACATCCTGTATTTACTACATATCACAACACCGATAAAATAAAAAATCTTGGTTTTTTCTTTAAAAGATGCGTGCGTGGGTGTCGCTGTGGCAGTGACTGTGGGGCGTGCCTAGGGGGAATGGTTGGAAGTGTGGATGAAGAGACGTTCCAGACCCACATCCACACCCACCCACATCCACAGCCCATACTGAAGCTTGCTTTGCGTATAAGAAAAATGCCGTTTTAATTTTTCGTGACGTTTTTTCAGCACTGTAAAAAGAACAAAAAAAAACACATTGGGAGAAAGCGTCTTTTTGAAAAACATTTTTAATGTCTGCCAAATTAGGTGTTTCATTTTCTTATTGAATCACTACGACTTATATTTTCGATTTCATTGAAAAAAAGCTCAATCCAAATCTGTTGTTAACCAGAATTCAATCCTAAAGCTCTATCTATCAAGTTGTCTGTGGGTATGGATATTATTTCCACTCACACCCACACCCTTTTGCAACACAGCTACAACTACAGCATCAATTGAACCAACCCTTTTAATGGGATTTCTCTTGGAACTTTTCAGGTGTGGGTGTGAACGCCCGTAAATGGCTACATTAACATCTACCCTTGTCGCACACCTAACCACTCGTCATCCACACTCACGCTCACGCCCAGACTCGCATCTACACTGTTAAACTTTCTCTATTCATTCTTTTTTTACACATGCAGAATCGAGAGAACACTTTTACACACACAAAACACATGTATATATATATCGAAAAAAATATAAACATTCCAAAATGGAAAGAAAAAGAACAAAAAAAAACAAAAGAATAATCAGAATCAGAATGTATCATAGGACACAAAGCACATGAAACATAATGCATCACAAGACAAGCAGACTACCCAATTACACCAGTAAGAAAGGATAAATGAGTATCTTAGGATGCATCATGGCCAGTGGCCATGACACACACCATATCCCGCAAAGCCTGTGTCAAAAAAAATCACCTGAAATCATCCAAAGTTTACATAGTTGAGCCATCTTTGCACATTCTGTTAGCTAACGGCATCATTTGTCCAAGCAATCATGCCGGTGTGATGTGTTTTGATGCAGCTGTTTGTTCTACATCCGCAGTTACAGACATCTCATTGACCAAAAACGCAAAAGAGTAGCTTTCCTAGAAAAGAATTCCATCCATGAAGGGGACCATCTGCACTGTGGAGTTTATTTTCATTTGGAAGCCAGAAACGGAACAAGCTATGCAACATTCGATGAAATTTATATTTGGGCAGCCTTGAGCACAGGAAACTATCGAGTCGAACACAGAACACAAAAAATGGTGCGCTGCATTTTATCAACACAAACTCACTTACTTCTATTCATGTTGTGGAGAAGTCTTATTCACCAATCAACATTTATGGATTAGAGCGTAAAGGTATCGGTTCGGGTGTCAGTCTTCTAGTTACCCATTATGGATGCATCAAATTCAATTTTTTGCTTGGATTTGACTAGATTTAATCAGAGTTAAGGTTTAGGTTCGATGGGATTTACTTTTAATGTACTTCCAACAGAGATTCTAAGATTTTGGTGCTAAAACACATAAAACCTTGCCAAAGTTTATTATATCAATTTTATTCAGTCTTTATCGCTCTATTTAATATTGCTCCTAGGTTTCCTCTGACATTAAAAAATGTACTAATGTTTGGCTGGGTTTAACGAAGATTTGATTTATTTCCCAGTTTTTCATTAAACCTT
>CAJNOL010005093.1:0-12766 GCA_905250125.1 Rotaria sordida
TATATATATATATTATACAAAGAAACGAAAAAAGGTAAAATCAAAAAAATTTTCCTTTTTTCGAAAAGAGCGAAATTCGAATTTTTATTTTTTAATTGACATAGTTACTATTCTATTCATTATAAATAGGAGATATGGGATATGAGTGGCATCTTAAGACTATTATTTATTTATTGGTTAAAATTAAGAAATAAAATAAAAGAACAAAAAAAACCAACAGATAACCTATAACTCTTCTTTTTCAGCTGATTCATCATTTTGTTTTTGAATTTGCTGATTTATTTTTCTTATTAATTGTTGTAAATCTACGAATGCTTCTGGTGTTAAACCTAATACAATAAAAAAGCAAAAATAATCAATAAATCAATGAATATTATTTAATGATGTACTTTTAATTAATGGTCGAATATCATTCATATGTATTTCAGATAATGTTCGTTTACCAATTAAATCTAAAACGTTATTAACTTCTTGTAATACTTTACTATATGCAGGATATTGTGTTTCCCAATCTTCAGGTACAAGATCATTACGATTATCATATAATGCAAGAATAAATTGTTGAATAGATAAACGAAGAACATCATCAAGCGTGAAAACATCATTTTCTAATATAATATCAACAGATAATGTTGGATTGACTTCATTTAAACTAATAGGTGTTTTAATTGCTTTAATTAATGCATTGATAAATAGATCAGAAACAGAAGTTGATAATTCTGATTCAGAAATAGATGTAGAAAATCCACTAATCATCAGTACTAATACGATTATCGTTGAGGATATCATTTCGTATGTAATGTGAATAATAGCCTGTTGCTTCCATTAAGAATATTGTAAACCAGGTGTTATTTTTCTCAGCATTTTTTACTAATATCATATCTCATCTATTTATTTAATCGTTAGCAAATATTCTATTCTTATCAAAAAATAAAGAGTTTGTTTTACTTCAAATTTCTTACAAAATATTTACAAATATTCTTGTATTCTAGATAGATACAAGAACTTATGTCTTATGCATATGATAATGATGAATTTTCACGTTATTATGATACATTTGTAGCTGAACATGTATCACAAGATATTTATTGGACAGATACAGTTAAACAAGTTTATGCAGAAATAATTCAACGAACATTTATTGATAATCAACAAACAATTATCGTTGAATTAGGTTGTGGTACTGGTGAAAATTTAATTTATTTTAGTCAATATTTTCAAAATAAAAATCTTAAATTTATTGGTATTGATCATTCACAATCTATGTTAAATCGTGCAAAAGAAAAATTAATTAATCAATCAAATATTAATCAAATTGAATATTTACATGGTAGTTTAACAAATTTTGCTGATTGTTTAAAAACACAAAAAATCGATTGTATTCTTTTACCAGCTGGTACATTTCATCATCTAATTACTGATAATGAACGTCAAGAATTTATAAATAATATTCAACAAACACTTCGATTTCAAACAGGACTTTTTGCTATTTATTTATTTCCTGATTCATTAATACGTATTGAATCAATAGATAATTTAAATAATGAAAATAAATTAAAACTTATATCTATTGAAAATCTTCAACAAAATAATAATGAATGGTTATGTAAACAAACATTTGAATTTAATATTCCACCAAAAATTCAATTATCATGGCAATTACGTACTTGTTCAATATTAAAACTTATTAATTTATTTATTTCGAATAATTTTGAAATTCTATTTTGTTGTTTAAATGGAAAAGATCTTCTACCATATAATGAAAATATTTCATATTCATTAATGAATATGACTACACCTGTAATTCTTGTTTTTCGTACAATTAAAAATACAAACTAAACTTATTTTGACGTTTAAAGTAGTAAACAGAAAAAAAAGAACAACGAAAAGAAGAGAATTGAACATTTTTTTTTTATACAAAGAAAAAAAAAAGCAAAATCTTTCTTTCATCGTGCATTAAATGATGATGCCGGTAAATGTTTCTCTAATTTTATCACAGTATTAGAAATATGAGAATATGTGTAATCAACAATACAAGCTCATATATCCGTACACAATTGAAACGTATTAAATTTGTAACAAAAGTGTAAATATAGTAGATGAATAATCATCATACAGCATCTTGTTCGTTTTTATCTTCGTATACGGGTGGTACGCGTGGTGCAACCATTTGCGTTAGAAATGGTTGCATATGTGTGTCAACACTTGATTGTCGGCGGACATAGAATGGTGTCGGTAGTGCCACTGTGTTCTTATTGCCTATAAAACAAAAACAACAACAAACAGTGCGGCAAACAGATTATTGGTTTTCTCAACGAGTACTTTTTGTGGACAAAGAAATTATGTTAATTTATGTTTTAATCTATTGTTGATATCTGTTCTTGTTAAAGCAAAGAAAAGGTCGATGTGTCTATTTTTCTTTAATAGCAAATTCTCTGGTATAATCCAAGTTATTAGAAAATATCTCATAATAAAATCATATAATTATTATTTGTTCGAAAGCAATAACAGAATCGATTAGTCAACATCACTTATAGTTTTAATCAATAAAAATCGATTCAAAATCAATTACTTAAATTGATAGGATTCTTTTTTTTTTCTTCAATAAAAACAAAACAAAAACGGAGAGAAAGATGCGTTCTCATTGGTTTTTTTTTCTATCACAAATATTTTATAAATCAATCTATATTCATTAATAATATATTCGAAATAGAATTAAATGATTCTGAATTAAGAAAATCATATTAACGAAATGAAGGTGGTTGTATGCAAATCGATTCTAATAATTTTCTTTTTGTTTTACTCTAGACAATACTCGAATTAGAATTATCAATATTTACTACATTAGCTTAAATATCAAAGTAGACAAAAGAAAAAACAACAACTCAAGTTTCTTGCTTATTCATCTATTAACATCATGTTTAGCCTTTTGTGTCAATTTTAATGAACAAAAAAAATAATAAAACAAAAAGAATGTCATCCAAGGTCGAAATAATGCAAAAAATACTTAAAATTCCATGCATAATATTATTATGGAATGGAAATTTAAAAGAGAAGAAAAAAAAAAAAGAGAAAAGATTTTCTCTTTGTTTTAATCATAAAGATAAGTAATGCTGAAGATAAAAGCTTCTATCTAGACAATGATTGTATTCTTTATCGTATAAAATAATTACTTAATAGACATATATTTTTCTTGTTTGATTTTCTTATGGAATTAATTTAAGAGAATTATTTGTTAATTAAGCATAGAAAAAATTGTTTTCCAGAAATATATGCATTTTGACACATTGACACTTTTATCTTTCTAATCAATGAATGGAACGAAAGAAATGTATTTATGTATATTGATATATATTAACGTTAATGGAAAAATGTCCTTGTGAAAGCAGTTATATATCATTAAGTAGAGATTTTTTTTTTATAGGTGTGAATGTTGGTTTCCATCAATATTTGTTTTCTCATATTTTTTTTTCTCTTCTCGATCAACCATTAGTAATACTAATATGGATATGCTTATTGATTTCGTTAAAATTTTCAGGATGATTTACTTGCAATTCCGATTCTCTCGAACTCTAACTTTACAATGATGATCGACCGTAATGATCGATGGCCTCTTATGAATGTAACAGTCTGATCAAAATTGAAGGAACTAGACAAAAAATTCTCTTGATGAGTTAATATTTTTTTATTTTCTTTTTTCTCTCTCTCTCTCTCCCTCTTTTCCCCTCTTCATTTCTTCTATTATAAGTGGGCTCTCTTGTTGATTACTCTATTTTTTTCAGTTATCTATACAGCTAGTTTCTTGTATAAAAAACGAGTAGAGAGAAGAAAAAAAAAACCGAGATTCGACCAACACAAGACTATGTCTGTACGTCTAAACTATCGTCACTGGCATCAATATATCGTAACTAAGTAGCGAAGTACAGCAAAAAGCAAAAAGAAAAAGGTTGCCTCAACAAGCGCCTCTAATAAAGTGGTACTCGTTTCAACGTCTTCTATATGTATATAATATCTATTATACATGGTTTACGCTTAGTTCTTATTTTCTTACGACAGAAGGAAGAGATAAAAAAAAAAGATAAAACCAATAGCGATCTGGTTTTTTTTTCGTAATCCGATTGTAAATTTGCCTTTTCACTCGAATAGTCTAATAATGCGTTCATTCTTTTACTATTAGTTACTTCTTGAGTATACAATTTTTTTTTTCTTTTGCTCGTTCATGTCTATATGTAATTCTACTATTTGTGAACACGACTGATTCTTCGTTTTCCTTTTCTTTTCTTGTCATTGTAAAAGAAATATAAAAAAAAAAAGAGGCGATCGATCGTAAGAAAATAGATTTATTTTCACAACTATTTGTCGCGTTTTTACATGCACGCAAAAGAAAACTGAAAATAATTTTTTTTTTTTGTTTTACTCTACTCATATATATGAATTTTTTAAAATATACCTGATAATTGAATAAAAAGAATACCCCATCGTATTGACCAAATCCAACCAACAAGTAAAAAAATTGTTGCACTTTGTAATATAGCCGCAAGAATATTATAAAAAAATGCTACAATATTTTTTTCATGATCATGTTTTCCACAACAAAATACAGCAAATGCACTGATTAATGTGCCTAAAATAATATTCAAATAAAATTATTTAATAATGAACATATTTATTTTTCATCATCACTTTGTTTAGCATAACATATTTATTCATATTTTCTTTTCTTGCTGGTTGATTTGCTAATTCAGTTTTAATATTTGGTTTCTTTGTCCGTACTGACGATGTAATATGATGATGCTAACATACGCTCTATAGGGAATGCATATATATGTCCATCACTTTTTTTTTTCTTTTTTCATGTATATATATATATTTTTTCTTTTTTAACTATGTTTCCATCTATTATATTTGATAATGCTAACAAGATTTTATATATAGAGAATATAAGAACGAGAGAGAATTTGTATCAATTTAGAAATAAAAACAAAAAATGTTCTTTTATGATAACGAATGAAATGAAATACAATGAGTTTGATTAGAAAAAAACAAAAAACTAATTCAGAATATTTTGTATTTGACCATTGTCAAGCTGATCTCATTTATCATTGAGATCGTAAAGTACACGTAATCAACACTATCGTTTGCATGTCTGACATAAACTATTCATCTATCCGCAAATATAGTTGAGAGTATGTTATATTACCTTATTTCTTTTCTGTATTTTTTTCCTGTGTATTTCTACCAGGGATCAAGAGAAACGATAATATTGCTACCATGCGTTATTTTTTTGTTATTATTAGTAAGACCATGGCAAAAGATGAATTCAGCATGTGTGAGGAATAGGGTCATAATAATAACAACAACAAACAATCTAATCCAAGGCAATCAGTCTGTATGTCAACTAATTCAATGCAACAATAATGTTGATGAGTTATAATGCTGGAAACTCGTGTATCTGCATATTAGTAAGCAAAAAAAAAAAAAGGGAAAATAAAACGACATATGAAAGAAGAGAGACATTAAAAATTGTGAGATTATAATTGCTAAGCATACTGAATAATGACAGTGTTGTCGGTAATATTAGTGATAAACTTCCTAGAAAATTTTTGCTTTATGATATTACAAAATAGAAGAGAAACGACAACATTGCTTTCTATTGTCAAATCATTCATACATATCAAGTATGAATTGACATACTGAATAGCATGTCATCAAGTATGTTTTTGTTGGGTATTTTTTCTTTGATAACACTGAATCATACCTGTTCCGGGTAAAACAAGATTGAGTATAAAACAGATACAGGCTAAAGCACGTGGCATATGTGGAACAGCTCGACGAAACATGCCCTGTTTAAGTTTATTTGGATTTGATACACCTGCATTCATTGATGGACATTTGCTTGATGCTATTGACACATGACTTCGACGAGGACTTCGATTGGTTGGTTCTGGTGTTAATGAACGAGACTCATCCGTAACAATCTTTTGTAATGACGTCTTCATTCTGTGAAGCTATTTTTCTTTCGTCTTCTAGCTATGGTTGAAATCAAGCGTTATCTGAAAATGAAAGTTGGCAAGCAACAAAAATCTCATTTATTTTTTTTTTCGTCGCTATCTACATTGTGAATCAGATGAGGAAATCACATATATGCACACACCATACATCACTAGTTTCCTACTGCTTTAGGCTATATAGTTGTGTCTTCTAACATTAGCAAAGAGAGAAGAAAGAGCGAGAGAGAGAGAGAACAAGAGAAGAAAAGAAAGAGAGTGGGTAGCGACAACGTTGACGACAACCCGTACACACTACCGTCTTCATCGTCTCCCTGTCATTCTTTGCAACAAACGTCTTTCATCTCCTCTCTGTCTCATTTTAGCTTCTATTCCCTTGAAAAAAAATAAACAGTTTCTCTACATATTTCTTCTCATAACAAAGATTTCGGAATGATACACTTCTTATACTAGAACATATTCTTTACAATACCATTGAGATTAATATATATTACTAACAAACAAAAAACAATATATGCATAACAACATCAATAACAACCATTATTATATCTAGTAAAAAATATTCTACATCTATCTACTCCACCTATCTATCCTATTTTCTTTGAAACGTGCATACACATATCACAAGTATAAAAAGAGCAGATCAAATCTGCCGTAATAATGATGATGACACTTTCAAGTGCCTCTACATCCGATAGGGAAATAAACCAAAAAAATATATCACTCACATCGAACAGAAAACATATAACCGGAAAAAAAAGGTTATCTTAATATAGGGTTTTTTATACTTTTGTATTCCAATTTGTTGACTAATGATTAACTGATACAAGATTTGATTTGCATCTTTTTTTTTTTTAAAATAATCTTTAAGCAAATGTCAAACATCAAAAGAAGAAAAATCTTCATTTTTTGTTACAAATAAACTTCATTTACTTTCTCTTCTCTATCAGATATTCCTCTGGGAATAAAAGTCATTTTTAGGTTTTTTGATGTTTGATTAGATGAAAAAAAAACAAATTTTATTCTCATAGGAATTCTCTTATCTAACGATATTCAAATATAAGAAATATATCTGTCGTAAAAAGACTCTCCATTTAGTTGATAGTACTAATGTTTTTTTTTTATTACGTTTGTAAACAAATCTGTTGTGTAATATAGATAAATTCTTTTTTTTTCCAATTTCCATTGAGCAATAAGATAGATTTGATTTTGAGAAATATGTAATAAAATTTTCATGAAAAATTTTCAATATCCTTTTTGATTGAATCATAATAAATATTTGATTCAATAGGTTTTTTCTTTCATATAAATGTCATGCATGTTTAGTGCAACATATTTTTGTCATTTTTTTTTGTTTTTGAATACTTAAGTATACAATTGATTGGGTTCATTATTTGAATAGTTTTCTAGAATTTTTTTAATGACTATGATTTTATTTTCTCTAGAATTTCAAAATAAAAAAAAAAGGAGCATTTATTGAAATAAATTTATTTCTAAGATATTTGAATATTAAAAGCATATATTATTAAAAATAAAATTAGATAGCAGTAAAATGAATATTCTTCATATTACGAATATTGATGTATTCAAAAAAAAAAAAAAAGTTAGGAGATTAAATTATTTTAACAAAAAAAAAAAACATTCTATTTTTGGAATAAGAAAAATTCATCTAGGTTGATTCATTCAAAAATAGAACATTACATTTTTTTTTTTTCTATAAATTCCTTCTAATACCATCATGATGAATAATAAGATGATTTTATTAAATATATATCCTTTGTAAGAACCTGGATACATTTATGTAATTACCTATAATCATCAAAAAATAGACTTATTCAATGTCAATGCGCTGTATAATAAACTATCTAGTTGATTATTTATAAGCTATCTATTTTAATGTATGTTTATCTAAATAAAATGAAATTTTGTCGAATTTGAATCATATTCATTTATATTTTGTCATTATTTTATTTTATTTTATTTTATTTATATATATAAAATAAGATAGAAAATTGTTTCGTTATATAATATCATCAATCAATCTTTTATGTAGTTGTCAAAGATATAATGAAATAGCTTCGCAATGAATACTTTCCTTTTTTTTCTTTCTTTTACAGTCAATTCTATTCTCGGTTGTTCGCACCCCTATTCAAGTTGTGATTAATGTTAGCTTTGATGTGTTTGATTAGCTTGAAATTTATATGTGATCCAAATGAAGTTGTTTTATATTTAAATATAGATCACATGATCGTGGAAAATAAAAAAGAAAACGTAAATTAGTAGATAAAGAATTTTCATCTGCAAAGCATTTCGGCAAGAGAAAGAAAAAACAAGGAAGTTTTAAACCTTTCAATCAACTAATAGATAATAAAGTAGCAAAAGAATATTTTTGAAAAGAAAAATTACAAGATGATGAATAGTTTAATAATTAAATGATTTAAACAAATGATACAAACACATGGAAATAGTAGTCAAATGATGAATTCATTTCATTGAAATTAGACTACTATTGTCAATGTAAACAAAAAAGACAAAATAAAAGAAAAAAAAAAATGAATGCAGATAAAAGACTTAATTACAATAGAAATCGATTTTTAACATACTTCTTTTTTTAACAAAAATAAAGAATGTGATTAGACAGTTATGATTGACAGGATATCCGTAGTTACACGAAATATGTTTGATGTTCTTTCTTCAACAGGTTATTAATAAAAAAAAGTATTCTTGAATCTTACCACATTTCCGGACAGTCAAAGATGTGTTGATGAAACGGATGTTCTCATGTCTTTTAAGCATTCGTCAAGGAAATTCGCATCTTTAGATCTAAAACAAAAAAAATATCGAGCTTAATGATCTTGAATTACAATCGTATTCTTTTTCCTTCTGTCTAATTCCATCTAAGAAGATGTATAGGAATAGTAAATCTTCTTTCAATTAGAGATTATATTTAAAAATAAAAAATTCGTTGGGAAACGTATTCATAAAAAACAAATATTTATTTCGATGATGAATTTTAATCTCAATATTTCAATCATACACCAAAAAAAAAGGATCAAAATTCATCCGTAAATAATCTATTTCTTTTTTAGGTTTTCTATTATTTAGATATACAAAGGTGTTCAAAGGTTACCAAAATTGGAGAGTAGGGGTGAACATCTAATGAGAAGGTAGGATTTATAACATTTGGGGCAGGTTGACTTTTGTTACGGAGATTGATGAGGGAAGAACAGACGAAGAAAATTGTTCAGTTTCACTGAAGGAAAACGAAAATTTTCTAAGATTGAGGGTCACTCCCTGCTCAGGAAACACCCCTGTGTATATAAATATATATTATCAAAAATCAAAAAAATCCAAGGAATATAATAGCATAGTATTAAATGCTTTTATTCATGTTGAATTTTTTTCTTAAAAATAATTTCTTTTGTTTTTACGAAATAAAGATAAATCATTATTTCATTTTTCTAGTTAGCTATTTAAGGTAAATGGTGAATGCTTTCAGAAAAAAAAATTGTTTTTTTTTATTTATTAACACAGGACATGTTTAATTAGATGAAATATTCGCGAACTTATTTGTTTTAAATAATAAATAATAATTGATCTATATTTAATTTGTTCTTATCGTTTGAACCCATTGCAAATGTATATAGATGAATTTCATTCACAAGAGGAAAATATGCAATTGATATATTTTTTTTTCCTTATAGATGATAGTTTTTATTAAAGCTATCAAAATTAGAAATAAACAAATATGAAATATGAGATGATTTCATTTGTATTGAAATGTTATACCTACAAGGGCATTTCAGACAACAGTTGTCGTTCGAAGATAACGACATAGGTTGCAAAAATAGTTGATATTATTATCAAATTCGTGTCATGATCTGTAAAATAAAAAAAATTTGACTCTGTAATACCATTTATAATTCTATAAGACTTTTTTGTTTGGATAAACATACATAATTATGTAAAGTATTCTTTTGATTAAAACCATAATAAGGCCAAAACTTGAGTGAGAACTATTTTGATAAAAATAAAAGTTGTATGAAAAAAAAAAGTACGTATATAATCCTATTTCTTGAATAATCTGAGACAAGCTGATATGCGCATGCCATTTTGAATTGTATTCTAATTAGCTTTTGACCTAAGTTCATAATACTTATCATGGATCGGATTAGGTCACAATATACCGTATTTTTTTTTGCTTAATTCACTAAGATTTAAACTAACATATAGTAAATGAAATAAATATGTAAATAAAATAAATCTTTGACTTATTTATAAACCAGTTCAAAATTAATTCAATGTAAACGTTCAATAAATTTCTTATATATGTCTTATTGTTAATTCTTTATCTTTGTATCAATATGACATCAAATAGAGAATCGCAGTTGATTTAATACAATAGTTGTTTTATTTGATGAATATTGTATTTAACTTTGTTCGTATTATTAGATGTCATCTCGCTGAAAAACTGGTTTTGCGCCAAGTATATTCAAATTGCTTGAAATTTTTAGGTCTATACCATGACGTTTGAGAAAGATATTTATCCAATAAGGATTAAAAACAGGTCATGGGGCAATCGAAAATTCTCTGTCGACCCTCATATATATATTTAATTTTTTTTTTAGTTTGACAGAACATGTCAGGATGCAGAGCATGATAGAGCTTTTTTTTCTTAGAATTCTTACCGTTCATATGGAGAAAAAGTGTCACAAATTGAAAGTATGAAAGGTTACGCTCTGCATTTTGACATATTCTTTCAAACAAAAAGAGGTGTAAACAGAGAAAAAATAAAAAAACATTTGTATGAATAGAAATTTACGGTTTTTTTAGCATTTTTATCGTAGATTTCAAGGGAATAAGCATTAACTGCCATATATTTTTTTTTGAATTGTGTATAAATAAACTTCTTCTTATAGATTGTTGAAAATCCATTAAATAAGTGGTTTTATCATCTACGAGATGAACTAAATGGTCTTACTCGAAACTATTCTACTAAAATCAAGGTTGAGTTTTTTCAACTCTCCTCTTATTAAGAATTATATTCATCAGAATTATTTCGTGTTGTTATGAAATTCAAAAGAATAATTATGATTTCAAAACCATCATCAGACAGAAAGAGATAAGGGTCAAAAAAATAATTAAGCAAATGGTAGATTATCATGATATGTGTCAATCACACAACTAGATCATGTGATTTTCTATGTTTTCTTTTTCTCAGTATTGTTAGCTGAACTTTATATTTTTTTTTTACGAATCGTGATAAAATTTATCACAATACTTCTACGTTTTTTTTTAAAGATGCTTATTATCAATGTAAACAATTGAAAGGGAGGCCGGAATTTCGGCCCAAGGAATTTTCGTCCCGGACTTTCGGCCCGGAAAAAAATTTTTTTTCATCTTAAAATCGAATGACACTCAGTCTAATATTTATTTTCTATCGTCCCGGACTTTCGTCCCGATACAAAATAAATATTAGACTGAGTGTAATTGGATTTTAAGACAAAAAAAGAAATTTTTTCCGGGCCGAAAGTCCGGGACGAAAATTCCTTGGGCCGAAATTCATGTAACTCAATTGAAAAATCTGTTCTTTTTCTTAAAAACAAAGTCTTATCTTTTAAGCGGATTATGACGAAAACTATGAAAAATTATACCAAGCAGCGGGATACTAATTTAACAATCATGTTGTATCTAAAATAATTCAGACTATCGTTTCATACATTTATCTTCAGCTTTTTTTCTTGTTGATGAAAATTAATTCCTTCTGAGAGCAGGAGGAGTGACAGCATAATTTAATTTTTATTTCTAATAAAACCAAAATAAAAAAAATATTTTATTACAATTGTTACACTTTTTAATTTGCTATATGTTTTGATATTTAATGTTTGAAAAACATATTAATAATATAATTCTAAATAGATCGATTATATCAATAATGCCTAATGTTCATACTTGTGAAATGATATTTCAGTTGTCAAAAATGGTAAGAATATGCATGTTTTAATTAATTTAATGGGAATGAAAGAGATGTTATTTGATGAATAAAATCATGCGATTTGTCGGATGTAAAAAATGTAGACGAAAAAATAGAGCAAATAGAGTTGCGAGTAGAATACTAATAAGAAAAATGAAGTTATAATAGAACAAATTGAGAATATTTATAGACATTAATATACAAGTTTATTCATGTTCTTTTTTATTTTTCATATCTATTAAACAATATCAGTGAATAATTAATTTACTTATGAAAAATAAAAAATTGAAAAATTTTACTGTTTAGTAACGTTTTTGTTGACAAAATAATCATTCATTGATTATTTTGATATCATGATAAATGAAGAATACGAAGGCTTTTTCTAATATTAATTAACGATTACAATGTTTTTTTAAATTATTGTACAATTGTTGAAATTCTATTCTACTAATACTTTTCCTCATCCTCATTTTGCAAAATGGTATAGTGTTAAATCAAATAAACATATACATGCATGTATAATCAAAGGATAGAAAATTAAAAATTTAATTGTTTTAATAATTATAATTTCTATGTCAGCGAAGTTTATTCGAAATCCAATATATACATAAATGTATGATGACAGCTTATATGAATAATAAGTTATTGATGGGTAATGACGAATCGATGATGATCCGAAATGTAATCAAATCTTATCAACTGATCAATCAAATAAAAGCAAATGTTAGTATTCATTGTGATTAGATTCCAACGATAAGTTATTCATAATTATATCTGGCATACA
>CAJNOL010005094.1:0-12765 GCA_905250125.1 Rotaria sordida
TTAATACAGTTCAATGTGGATTCTCTTATCTTTTTGATACTTTTAGTGTTTTTCACCAAAGGTTGATCGTTTAGTTTCGATTGGTTCATTGCATGATGGAAATATTTATGTATGGAATTGGCGAAATAAGAAAAAGCTTACTTCAAATAGATGTCTGGGTTCTGTAAGAAAATAATGTTGCGAATTTTTCCAGTATTTAAAAAAAAAAACTTTATTGAATTCTTATTTAGATTCATCGTGTTGCTTTTGCAGAAGACGGAAGCTATTTTGTTACAGTTGGTATTCGTCATGTTAAATTTTGGTATTCTGTTGCAAAATCAACGGTATGATAGTTTCCTTTTCATAGTTTCACGCAGGAAAAAAAATGAATTTACCGGGTTTCATAGTATACTTGTTCAAATTACAATGAAGTTCAGGAATTCTAGACTGTTACATTTTATAATTTTCTAAAACTGTATCTTTCGAAATTAATTTTCAATCTTCGAGAATTTGATACAAAATGAGCGAAGGTTCGGGTACGAATTTCGGTGCATGGGTTCTTGGCAACATTCTTCAGTTAAAAGAAAATGTGTCAATGGCTAAGTTTCATTAATTCGTAGCCAATATAATCAGTTTTTTTATACTAATAACATGCGAAGCATAAGTCTCGTAAAATTATTGTTCTACACATGAACATTATAGTTATGCTTCCCAGTCACTAGTATGATATAGACATCACTCTCGTTTAATGAAAGATACAATGGTGCAAGGTCTGACTCGAAAACTTCTTCATAGCTGAGTTCAGTGCATGCCACAGTAGATATATTTATATTATGAAATATTTGATCTCAAACTGAATTGCAGACAAAAGAATAGGAACTCAAAGTCAAACGGACAGTAGAGATTTACTAAACTCATCAATTGAATCTATATCTACATACATCTAAACTTTCACGAATCAATAAATTTTTTGATCACATTTGTGAAAGTATTGGTATCTATTGTCTTTTTCGGTGAATAGAGACGCTAGTGAAACCAGCGATTTCATTATGTTTTCGAATATGCGGATGTGTATGCATATGGCTATCATTTAGGTACGAGAAATATCTACATCTAAATCCACACTGATCTTCAAACCCGAGCCCTAAAAAAGTCTTCTCGAGTTTCAATGTCTACTTCAGAAAAATTCATACTATTGAATCAATACGATGTAATTTTGCTTTATATCTTCCTTTGTCGAGAAAAATAGAAGTTTATAAAATTGAGTATTCATAGACACTATAAATAGAATAATATTTTGATTTTTCTTTTGCTTTTTTTTAAATAATAGTCTGGCGTTGTACCATTACGTGGACATGATGTGATCTTAGGTGACAGTAGAAATAATCGTTTTATTGATGTCGTTTGTGGACGCAAGAACTGTACTGGTTTGACATACGTCTTAACTGCAAATGGTCTTATTTGTCAATTTGATGAAAATCGAAAATTACGTGCTGACAAGAAACTTCAAGTAAAAAAATGATTTTCGTCTGATCGAAATAAAAATGAAAGTGTGTTATTCCTTAGGAAAAAACGAATTGTTTAGCTATTGGTGACTCGTATCTTGTTGTTGGATGTGATAAAGGTGTTGTTTACGTATTGTCATCCGAAATTCTTGAAAATATTATGTCAGTACCGTTACCACATTGTTTGGGTATTGATATTAATTTTATTGCATCAACTGAGTAAAGATATTCGACTTTTGTCTTTTGATTAATAATATTCTGTATTTTAGTCAGATGACATATCCACAAAAACAAAATATTTCTTTTCCGAATACAATAGCTGTTTGTTTAGATGAAAATAAATCACTGGTAAGTCACTTAATTTTTTACACTTTTTTTCAAAAAAAATTTTCCTACTTTAGTTAACATGCTTTTATAATGATCATAGTTTTTATATTTGGAATATAAGAAATGGACAAGAAATAGAAAAACGTGATTGTTATATGTATCATTCGGAATGTGTTTGGGGAATCGAAGTAAAAAATTTCTTATATTTGTAGTGATGTTTTATGTTATTTCAATTATTCTAGACATATTCTATCAGAAGCACATCATCTGCTACTTTTAATCGGTTAAGTTTTATAACATGTTCAGCTGATAATACTGTACGTTTTTGGTCATTAGATCATAATGAAACTCGTTCAAATTTTGCTTCGTCACCAGTTGAAAATGTATTAAATAGACATTTGATGAAAATTATCTATTTAGATGAAGATTATTCAAAACTATGTGATAATCCAACAACACAAGGTAGGATAACTTGATTTATTGGATTATTACAATTATATTTGTCTAAGCCACGGGCACTGTTGGTTGAGTTTTCTTTAATTTGAGCCATTCGATGGATTACATAGTCTTCTTTTTTCGATTTACGGGCTACGCTACACATTCACCATTCTTTGACCTGTACGGCCTGCCGATGGGTCGATAGAAATTTAATTAAGTTAATATTTTGAAAAAGAAATCATTCATTCGTTAGATTATCTTCTTACAGCCAATATTTAGATCATTAAAATGTTGATGACTCATTCGTGAACTCATGCAGTTATAATAAAATTGAAAAGTCATCAAGAGAAACAAAATAGGAACACTACCCTTACTAAGATTTTTCTAGAATCAATAATTTACAGAAGTTGAGTTTGAACGTCACGGCTTGCTTGAACAATGTTGTTATGATATCTTAATTATGAAATGTAATAAAAACTTGGATACATACTAGAAGGTGAACGATTTTACCATTCTCTAATACTAGAGAAAAAATGAATCTAGTGGGAAAATGTGCGGAAAGAAAAGAGTCGACACTAGCGAATGTTAGAAACGCATCCAGAAATCGATGAAGAATAAAACTTTCGATCTGAAGACCGATATTCAGGACGCGTTTGAAATCTTGTTTTTGATTTATCTTCGCTTGGCAAAAGTGGAGGAAAAGTTCGTGACGGGTAGCACCTACGAGATAGTCTCATAATAAGGGATCCATCATTGCTCTATATTTCTAAAACAAAATACCCTTTTATGCATATGCTTCTTTCAAAACGACTGGACGGACGAATACGATAAATAAAGCGCAGAAAAAAAGACAAAAACAATTTCTCTGTTAAAGAAAGACATGATAACTGTAACTACATCGTCACCGGAGAAATGAAAAAAAATGAAATGAATGGTGAAGGTATATCGATATAAAGAGAAACGAAAGAGAAATTTATTGTCAGATTGCACTTATAGTGACTGTCAATACCTGTGGTCTAATTTATTTACCTATTTTCTGAATATGCCATGCCTTTAGAACATTTGTATTCCGAAAAGACCTTCATAGTACTTTCAGTTTTGTTCGCTTCTAAATGTTTTAGTTTCAATTTCATATAAATTTAGAAAAACAATTCAATTTCATCTATACATCTAATTACTTTTATTTTCAATGTGAAAGACTATCTGACAATAATCGTGTACCAACTTGTTTTTAAAGCTATTTTAGTTACCGACTTTGTCAGTCGTGTTGTTCGTATAAAATCTGTTTTTGTAAAGAAGGGAACATTTTTGTCGAATGAAGTTCTCTCAAATGCAAATGGAATCGTAATTTGTAGGGTACGTTCGATTAGAAAATAGCTTGAGCGAAAATTAAATTTTTTGAAATTCGAATCGTCGTCAACATTAGATAAACATGCTCTTTGAACGTCTTTTAATAGACACTTATGATAGTACAATCATTTTGCATACGTATTTACTGCAGAAAAACTACAGAAGACTTCATACTTGATATGCTAATCTTTTCAACCTATTTCAATTTTCATCTTTACTTAATGTTATTTCTTTTACTCACTTTTGTTTTTATAGAGAAACCTGAATCTACCACGAAACTCGGGGGTCGTTGTATGAAAATGGCGCCTGATGGCTTGTCATTAACTATTGGTGATCTTAATGGAAATATTCGTATATTTGACATGAAAACATTCAAACAGATAGCATTTATTGTAGCACATGATAATGAAGTACTTAGTATTGATTATGGTCAATCAACCGATATGAGTTAGTATATATTAATTAGATAAAAATCTAATTTGCTCGATTTTCATTTCAAAAACATAGATGTGATCTTTCTGGCGTCAAGTAGTCGTGATCGTTTTGTTCATATATTTGATGTATCAAAAGATTATCAATTAATTACAACATTAGATGATCATTCAGGAGCTGTAACAGCTATTCGTTTTACAGATTTATCCATAACTTCCGATCTACAATTGATCTCCTGTGGTGCTGATAAATCATTGATATTTCGATCAATTTCGAAAGTAAATTTCTTGTCTTTTGATGTCTGATGTTTGGTGTATTAGAAATACGTCGAGTTCTTTTTTTGAATCAGCAAAATTTCAGTGGAAATATAATGCACTATGAGTGATTTCATTGACAGAAGTAACTGTATCTGAATGAGAAATTCATATGCAATCCATGTCGAACTAAGATTTATTTCTCGAAACTAGAATAAACACAGAAGTTTCCTTCATCTGGTTCAAGTTAGTTCTGACTTATGCACAGTTATGAACACAGATAATATACGAATGCAGAGAGAATTGAGCTGTGATCTAGTCATATTGATTCAAATCGAAAATGACTTGACTTACCAGTTATGATCTGCGTCACTACTACGAGCTCATGTTATTTTTCTTATGCATATGCGTCATATTCTCTTCTTTTTTTCTTCATTCTTTCCTTTAAATAAATTGCTCTTTTTGTGAATGGTGCTTGTAGTAGTTGCAAAAAAATACTGTTCTTCGTATGTACGATGCTTAACATATCTTTCATCGAAACATCAAGAACAAGAAGAAAAAGCTATTGAAGTTAGACTGTGATCTTAACAATAGTTCATCTATGTGATTTTGTGTGATCCATTCTTCTATCTGATCAAGAACGGAAATGAGATCGAAAATCATTGATCCCATTTAGTCAACTTACTAACTAGGTTTCGTCAATTAAATAGGATTAAAATTCATGAAGATTTTCTTTTCAGAAATCTTAGATTTCGGTTAGAGCTGAATTCTAATTTGTTATGATTATTTCCAGTTAGTCCAGCTTTTGTAACTATGCTTTGTTCACACAACTTTAATTTATTTTACAATTAAAAAACACAAAAACGTTACAATATTATTATTTTAGTATAAAAGTCTAAGACTCCAAACATCATATTAATTCTCTTTTACCTAATTTACAATCATTCTACAAGATTTAACGAATGAAATATTGCTGAATTCAGAAGTTAACTTTGTCTCCTTTTGAAATATGAATATCAACAAATTAGATACTTGAATTTTCATTTTTCCATCTTTCACACTCTGAGGAAAGTTTTGTTATACATCAAAATAAATCTATTGTGAATACATTTATGAACTCGTTTGAGTACAAGCAAAAATCTAGTGCAATTTCATAATGTTTAGTATCTATTGTACGAAATGGCAAAAGCAGATAGTTTTCTAAGATGATCGAAAACCATGTACTGACAGTTCAACATAAAGCACATCAACTGAATTCTTAATCGTATGCTTAGAAAAGGTACAAAATTACGATTCAAACTCATAACTTTGATATTATTACTACAATACCTTTTTCAGCATTTTTATTGTTTATAGACATTTTTAAAATAATCGGATTAATAGTTATTTAAAAAATGATTTCTGTTTTCCTTTCCTAGAATGAAAACGGAAAATATCAATTTCTTCGTTCACATCATGTTTTTGAAAATCAAACATTTTATGACTTAACAGTTGACCGTTCACATGAACTTGTTCATACAGTTTGTCAAGATCGAATGATAAGGTTATTATTGTACTACTTTTTGTAGAAGTTGCAGATATTATTTTGTTTTATTGTTAATATTTAGAACTTATTATACTAAAGATGCTAAACGAGCTCGAGCTTGTAGAGATACAACCAGTGATAGTACCAGCTATTTAATCAAAATTGATATTGATCCATCAGGAAAATGTTTAGCAACATCATGTTCAAATAGATGTGTTTATCTTTGGGATGCAACAACAGCCGAATGCATTGCATCATTATATGGTCATGGTGAAATTGTCACAGATTTAAAATTTAGTGATGATGGACATCATCTCTATACGGTTGCAGGTGATAGGTAGGTAACATTGATTTTGAATGTTTATGTTTGTTTCTTATTTTAATCGAAATTTTAGTTGTATTTTTGTGTGGAATATTGGAGAATTACTTGTTGCATCGTCAAGTTATCGATCAATATCAGCTCCACCATTGAAAACAAATGATTGTATTGTGTAAGTTTTTCAGTCTAGAAAGCGCCTTAGTTTTCCCCATTTTTATTTATTTTGTTTAGAGTTGAAAGGGTTGAAACAATTTCACAGGTTGAAATTGAATGAATTACTTTATTTAAAAGTAAATTTTAGTTTGATTAGACATCGAACCTAACTGAAGCACGCCACCCGCAAACAAATAGTCAGCGAAGTTTTCGAAAAAGTTCTCAACCTGGTTCAATAGTATGTATTAATTGAAAGAAGTTTTTTTCGAGTAAAACTAATTTGTTATTTTAGTCAAATGAATCTGAATTCTCTGATTCACAATTACGGAGCTTTTTAGATAAAGAGTAATTATGTCACTTTCATTTATTCTTCATGAATGAGAAAATGATTATTTAGAGTAATCGATAAAACAATTTCTCCACAACATAATGATTCAGTTTTTATTGAAGAAGGTTCTTCGCTTTACCATTTGATTAAAGTAAAAAGATTTGTTTTATTTAGATAACGATGATGAAACTGCAGATAATGTAGTTAACTCAACTGTAGAAATGAATTCATTTTTTAATGAAAATTATAATCATGAATATTCAACAATTAATACAGCTGATGCCAGTGAAACTTCCAAACGTCTATTCCAAAGACAAGACAGTATTTCATCTCGTTTTTCTTCCCTATCAATACAAATGACGTAAGGAGTGAAATAGAGGAAAAAAGAAATCATCTGATTTTTTTTCAAAGAACACCTGATAAACTATCAACACTAGTAGACACAACCCAAGAACAAGTGCCTATATTTTCCAAAACAAGCAAAAATAAATCGTCAACAAGTACAAATACTTTTAGTAAGTATCTAATCGTTGCTAAGTTGAAATTGCAGAGATATTCGTCCCTAGAAATGCAGCTAAGTTATTCTAGATCAATAGAAAAAAAGTACTTAGAAGAAGTTCTCAATAATTATTCATTTCCAGAATCGCTCTCCTGGGGATAACATACCACATTATAGCACATAGTTATCTTCTTCTATTTTAGAATTATTGAATATGTCCTCGAACAACTTTGCTTCACCATTGTATCTAATATTCCTTAGTAAAACTAAAGACGCCTTGATGATTGAAAAAACCTGAGACAAACTGATATACAAAACAATGAGAAAATTTTTCTCAAGATACATGAAATACATAAGCATACTACCGAGACCCCGTACATACTGCACGGCTGTTTTTTTTCTGTAAAGTTCCACATCTCTGCTTTAACCGTGACACGATAACAGACAATCAGACATTTCACATTATATAAATAGATAAACCTTATAGATAAAGTAAATGGATAATTATGTAATATAAATAAAATAGTATATTAAAATTAAAAACAGCTAAAATCTTTTTTATTTTCAATAACATGTGATATTTCTGTATCTATTCACACATTTATATCAGATTTATTATAATTTAATATACTGTGTGTAAGATGGATGTGTTCATTATAAGTTGATTCATTTATTCTTTTGTTTAATGAGTTCATTTATTTATTTTACAATGTGCGAATACATTATCTTACACACACTATATTAGGTCATAATAGATCTGATATAGATATGTGAATAGTTCATGTTGGTGGTCTTTTTGTCTGATGATGGTATCTGTGAATAGATACCGAAATTTCACATATTATTAAAAATAAAAATTTTTTAACTATTTTTAATTTTAATGTATTATTTTATTTATATTACACCTTATAGTCTTAACCACTATTAGTCTTACTCCCTTATAGCTCCACCACTTATTCCTTATCCTCTATAGCCTTACATCTTATAGGCTTACCATTATTGTCTTATCCCCTTGAGGATCTATGGGTATCCCTATGGGATAGCCCTTGAGACCTTCCTCTTATAGCCTTATGATCTTTGACCTTTGCTCCAGCACAGACACACTGAACAATATATATAGATTGATGAGTAATGCCTAACAGGTACATCGAAAGTTTTCCAACAGATGCTTTTGCAAGATCTGTCTCACTTCTCTTTATTCCTTACGCATACCCTTCTGTTTTCTACCTTTCTTTATAACCAAGAGAATAGTATATATATATATATATATGTGATGTTGAAACAGCTGGGAAAATCCATCGAAACGCAAGAAAAAGAAAATCTGAAGAAATCGAAGCATACATCGTTTATGAATCGAAGAGAAAATACATGGTGCATAAATAGTGACAAGAGAAGATCGGAAATACATCAAAAGCATATCGGAGAAACGACGAAAAACTATTATGACTGTATCTGAAGAAGATGTCGATCATAAGAGCTTTGCTTATGGTTTATCTATCCGAAAGTGTTCTATTGAGAATCGTTGAAGGAAGCGGAATATTGACTTGATTGGCAAATACATAGGCACCTTCTAGTCTAATAGAGTCCGACGCAAAGGTCATCACAGAAGTTGCATATAATAGTTCTGTAGGGCTGATAGTGACCGGTGAGGTTTGACGCAAAACTCTAATCTATATCTTATTGAAGTAAAACTATAAGCCTTTCCTGCGAAGTTATTTCTATATGACGTGAATATCAGTCGGAAAATCGGTTTTTCAAAACAGAGAATAGTATGAAAAGAAATTTTTTGAAAGTTCATTGGTAACAAAGAGAAATTAAAATAGTAATACATTTCGTTTGATAAAATTCGCTTCATAAACTGATATATGAATCAATGTTTCGATGTTAAAAGTTTTTGAATTTAAAGAATGAAAAATAGCAAAACATACTAAAGATATTACCGTCAAAGGCAACTTTAAAAACCCCTCTAAGATGCTTTCACTTGTCATTAGCAGAATCGAACACAGAGTTTCTTAATGAACGCATTTTTTTGCACCCATATAGAGCACTTTCGAATGAATGAAAACAAAATTAATAATTTATCTGGAAATTTTCGGATCCACCAGTTAATTGAATTTATTATAACCTAGAGAATAGAACACAATCCGCACGTCGTCTTAGCTCACCCATCGCTTCGCTGAAGAGTATTACAGAATGTAGAAAACTATCATCATATGCAGCACATACATCGAGTTCCATCAAAAAAGTTCTTGAAGGCAGATCGTCATCAGTAAAATCGCTAATACCTGATTTCGAACCAAAACCTTCGTCGTCATCATCTCCAGTCATGGATTCTCAAATACGTCATATTGCATCAGCTACTACAACCGAGACTCGTACAATACCAACAAGTAAAACTCTGAAAGACTTTCGTTCATTTCAAAATCTTACTCTGTGTGCTACAAATATGCAACAATCAGAGTCGGAAACATCTCATAATATAACAATCTCTCATGTAAAACCATCATCGGAAAAATCTCGTTTACCATCACATGAACTGGACAATAAAACAAATGATCAGATGTCTCAATTGACACAAGATTTCCATCGTCCAACTGTTGAACTCGGCTTGGAATCATCATTTACACACGATGTAACTTCATCATCAAATGAACCAGCAGAGCAATTATCGAGTACAGGCTTGAATGAAAACTTCAATGTATCAGAAACAACAGATGATCTAAAAATCAACAATGTGGAACATAAGTAAATGTTTGAAAATAAAATTGAAAAACAAGACTTTCGCTTATTTAATATAACTATACATGCATTCATTAATAGTTTTAGTGATTCAATCATCAATGATGATCGAATATCTGCCGTTCAGCATGTTGTCAATAACCTTCATCAATGCCTTGATAAATTGAAGAATGTTTATGCATCTGTAAATATTTTTTTCCTCCTGTTTTTGCTTGTTATATTTCATTTTTGTGTACTCAAAAAGTGAGTACACTCTAGAATCGGTCAGTGTGTCCGTCCGGCCGTCCGTCCGTCCGGCCGTTAACACGATAACTTTTGAAAGGAGAGTCCGATCGCGATGAAATTTTCTACACAGTTTAGTCTTAACAATATCTCAGTCGAGTTCGAAGATGAGAATGATTGGCCGAACCATTGCTGAGTTATTGCAAAAATAGTCATTTTTCCCTATGAGAAGATAGACCCTTCTCTGCTTTCATAAAAAACTTTTCCTATCATAGTGAGCAGTCATCCTATTCCGCAAAGTTACACATTCCTGCATCGCATAAGGCCATCAAACTCATCATCATTCAATTCCGCAATTCCTGCATTCCAATTCCTACCCATGCCATCGAATTTTATGCAAGTCCTGCCAATTCCTGCATAGACTGATGTATTCATGTTCAACTGCACATTGTTATAGAAACAAAGATGCAATTCCATATTAGAATTTCGGAATTGCATGGATATGCAATGACCAAGAATTCCTGCCAATTCCTGCATAGGTTCATGTACTCATGTTCAACTAAACCTTGCTACGGAAATTCACATGCAATACAGGTTTAGAATACCGGAATTGCATGGGTGTGGAATTACCAGGAATTTCTGCATTTTCCAGTGACTACCGATGTGCAGAAATTCCGGAATTCCGCTTTGCATTTATTTAAGCTCGATAAATGTTCACTTAGCCATCCATCAGGTATTTGTAATTCCGGAATAGACAGGAATGACCAGGAATTGCTGCATTTCCTAGTGATTCCGGAATTACACGTACCTCATGGATCGCTAGGTGATCATTTATCGAGCTTGAATAAATGCAAAGCGGAATTCGGGAATTTCTGCATATCCGGAATTAGTAGGAAATGCAGGAATCCCTGGTCATTCCTGCATATTCTGGAATTACAAACATCTCATGGATGCATAAAGGACCATTTATCTAGCTTGAATAAATGCAAAGCGGAATTCCGGAATTTCTGCACATCCGGAATCAGTAGCAAGTGCAGGAATTCCTGGTGATTGCTGCATATTCCGGAATTACAAATATCTCATGGATGGCTAAAGGATCATTTATCGCGCTTGAATAAATGCAGAGCGGAATTCCGGAATTTGTGCACATCCGGAATCACAAGGAAATACAGGAATTCCTGGTCATTCCTGCATGTTCCGGAATTTCACATACCTCATGGATGGCTAAATGATAATTTATCGAGCTTGAATAAATGCAGAGCCGAATTCGCGAATTTCTGCACATCCGGAATCGGTAGGAAATGCAGGAATTCCTGGTCATTCTTGCATATACCGGATGTACTGAAATGCAGGAATTCTGCTTTGCATTTATTCAAGCTCGATAAATGATCACTTAGCCATCCATGATATATTTGTAATTCCGGAATATGCAGGAATGACCAGGAATTCCTGCATTTCCTATTGATTCACGATGTGCAGAAATTCCGGAATTCCCCTTTGCATTTATTGAAGCTCGATAGATGATCACTTAGCCATCCGTGATATATTTGTAATTCCGGAATATGCAGGAATGACCAGGAATTCCTGCATTTCCTACGGATTCCGGATGTGCAGAAATTCCGGAATTCCCCTTTGCATTTATTGTAGCTCGTTAAATGATCCTTTATCCATGCATGAGATATTTGTAATTGCGGAATATGCAGGAATCACCAGGAATTCCTGCATTTCCTACTGATTCTGGATGTGCACAAATTCCGGAATTCCCCTTTGCATTTATTCAAGCTCGAGTAATGATCACTTAGCCATCCGTGATATATTTGTAATTCCGGAATATGCAGGAATCACCAGGAATTCCTGCATTTCCTGCTGATTCCGGGTGTGCAGAAATTTCGGAATTCCGCTTTGCATTTATTGAAGCTCGATAAATGATCACTTAGCCATTCATTAGGTATCTGTAATTTCGGAATATGCAGGTATCACCAGGAATTCCTGCATTTCCTACTGATTCCGGATGTGCAGAAATTTCGGAATTCCCCTTTGCATTTATTGTAGCTCGTTAAATGATCCTTTATCCATCCATGAGATATTTGTAATTGCGGAATATGCAGGAATCACCAGGAATTCCTGCATTTCCTACTGATTCTGGATGTGCAGAAATTCTGGAATTCCCCTTTGCATTTATTGAAGTTCGATAGATGATCACTTAGCCATCCATGAGATATTTGTAATTCCGGAATATGCAGCAATCACCAGGAATTCCTGCATTTCCTGCTGATTTCGGATGTGCAGAAATTCCGGAATTCCGCTTTGCATTTATTGAAGCTCGATAAATGATCACTTAGCCATCCATTAGGTATCTGTAATTCCGGAATATGCAGGAATGACCAGAAATTCCTGCATTTCCTACTGATTCCGGATGTGCACAAATTCCGGAATTCCGCTTGTATATGGAATCGACGTTTTAAGATGATTATTTCGTTATTCATTAGGTCCTTCGAATTGTGTAAATACCCGGAATGACCCGGAATTGAATGTTCAGAGTTGGATCGGAAAGGAACTAATAATCAGGAATTCCTGGTTGTGGCATGTGTTTGAGCGAAAGGGTCGTGTTAGCATTTCCGGAATTGATGGTAAGTGATTCCGGGTCAGAAGGCGATGCAGGAATGTGTAACTTTTGGGAATAGGAAGTATTCTC
>CAJNOL010005095.1:0-12764 GCA_905250125.1 Rotaria sordida
CTACAAAATGGCCAATGCCAGAGTCGAAACGGAGAGTGACACTTGGGGACCTTCCCTCGTTAGATTATCTGCGATGAATCAGTTTCTTGATATTTTCGTTAGAGAAAATTCATAAATATTTTCAGCTTTTTTTTGTTCTCTATGAGTGTGAGTGAGTGTAGTTGTATGCATGTGGATGAGTTGAAGAGAAGATATGAGTTCACTACCATAGTGGGTGTGGATGTGGATTTTCTTTCCACTTACACTCACAATTATATCTACACGCCGATACCTCACACTCACACTCTGACATTAAGCATTTAATATAACTTTGAGATGCACAATGTTAGTAAAATGTAACTGATGCCAACATTCGATTAACAAAGTCGACGTGGTGGGACTCACCAGTAGGTCCTACTATGTTTTAACTAGAAACTCAGTATAAAAACACTTGTTTTTTCTTTTTTCTAGGCAGTAGATTAAACGTAATGCATCATCTATTCTGGCTTTGCTATTGCTCGAATTATGTATTTATTACACTGCGTAAAGCTTCTCGTTGAAAAAATGAAAACCAAAAAAACTTTTCACAATTAAGACAGATTTTTAGTTCCTTTCCTGTCAGATGACTTACCTATCTAGATTGATGTTCACTGATTTTCAGATAGCAGGTAACCTAAGTCCTTTTTTCAGCCAGCGATTGGAGTGCTTGCACCTCGAATTGCTTACTGATTGCTGTCTTATATTAGATTTCAGCTTTTCAAATAGTATAACAAAGAGTAAAGATCCCGTAAGACTTACACAAAACTACAAAATGATCATTTCACTTGTGGCACAGCTTGACTTGTAAATCAGATAGCTAACTATCCGAAACACTCACATCGCTCCGTGAATTTCCGTTGTCTTTTATAAGGGATTCTTCAAACACTGTGTAAATGATTGGAAAATTTTAGTTACTTTTATACACACAAGAGAAAAGACCTCAAGATAATGTTTCGAAAAATGATACAAGAGAGAAAAATTGAAATTTTGCTTGGTTATCTCGTTCCCGCTGCGCGATAAACATTAGAGAAAAAATTATTAATCTGAGTAGATTTTTGGTTTGACATGGAAAAGCATTGTATACAAGCAAGAAAGAGAAAAAGAACGACTAGCATATACTGGAAAGGTCAACGAATGCATTTATAGAAGGTGAATACAGATGAAATGAATCTGTTCAAGCTATTTCCTAAGCAAAAAAAATCGCGTCGAATGTATGAATCGATTCGAGACTTACAGTATGCCTGATGATGTACTCGTAGTCTAGTTTCGATTACAGAGACAGTTTCTCTTTATGGTTGTTTTAAGCTTGAGTCTTCCTTATGCAAGCGTTATCGATCAATGATTTCTCTTAGCTTCAATTACTCTTTCTTCGGAGTCGTCTGTACTGACAGAGTTTAGAAATTACTGTGATAGTAGCCAGTAAAAGTGTAGTCTCGTAAGATGAAATATTTGCCTTCTACTTTAGTAAAGCGGAATTTTTCAAATAGTAATCACTCAGAATTTCTACATGTTCATCCTCAATTAATGAAGTTTTCTAAAGGAATAGCTATGAAACTTACTTTGCTTCTGAATACAATCTTTGATCATTTCGATCAGATGAGAACTATTAGGTCGATCATCCGGATTATGTGCCCAGCATTTCTCAATGACTGTATTAAAATTTGACGACTCTATCTTTTGTATTGGCAAACGTTTACCAGCACAAACTTGACGTGTAATAAGGTCTAGAGCGAAACCATCATAAGGTTTTCGATTGGTAGCTAGCTCCCAATAAACTATCGCCATGCTATAAATATCACTCTTTTCTGTGTAATCTTCAAAATTAAGTATTTCAGGAGCAGCCCCCGCTAATGTAAGAGACACTGTAGTTTTGATTTTTGTTTGGAGTGTTGTTTCACTTCGTGTTTTAGCTAAACCAAAATCACAAACTTTGACAAGATATCCTCCTTCATAGTTTCTATTTAACAAAAAGTTCGACGACTTTATGTCACGATGTAAGATCTTTGATTGATATTGATGCAAATAATTGATTCCTTTAGCTGCTTGCAAAGCAATAGATAATCGTTCAGGCCATGATATTTCCACTTCTTTCTTATGTAGTATCTTATGCAAGGATCCTAACGACATGAATTCCATAACCAATGCGTAGTTTCCCCTCTCGACGCAAGCACCATAGAAACTGACGATGTGATCGTAGCGAAGACAATTCAGAAACGAGAGCTCATTAAAAAATGTCTGTTCGCCATCTTTGTCCAAGTAGATAGGATGCAATTTTTTGACAGCAACTGTATCATCTCTAATTGACCATGTAGCCTGATAAACTGTACCAAAGCCTCCGCAACCAATTTCTTCAATGAGTTGAAGCTCTGCATCAGATATTTTTAGGAGAACATCCAGATTGACTAAAATAAAAATGACAATAATAGATATTGAGAATAACATTAGTTAAATGAATTTCCAGTAATATTGTTCCATGAAACTGGTTGGATGTATGGTTCTGATATTGTTGATGTCTGACAATTAAACAACTCTTATTTACATCGACGATATGAAAACGTAAAAGTGAGTTCTCGATTTTTACACCTTGGAATGAAGGACGGTTTATACCTCTATATGTAGGGTGACGATTTCAAATGCAGAATTTAACAATGTTCAGGTAATATTCTTTTATTTCTATTTGATATCTTTTCAGATTGTGCAATTTTAATTTTTGCTCAAAGGTTAATTCGTTTATGTTAGTTTTGTTTCATAAAGAACATGATCTAAAATCATGAACTATCATTTCACTGTAGAGTACGGATAGTCAAAAAATATCGATTAATCATATTTTTTTTTCCACTTTCGTTCAGGCTGATACATTATTATTCAGATTTTATTCTATTGTCAGTGATGCTTGAAAGTGAGCATATCTCTTCTTGAAAATGAGGAACTATTAACAGATACCTAACTTTTTCCATCAGAAGAAACTCAAAAAGTATCCATCAAAACTATAACGTGACACACCATGAAATGATTATACTAGTGAACAAAACTTTTATTCACGTTCATCATTGTCTACAATGGCTAGATAGACAGGCATACCGAAAGGCTAGAGTCTTTAGTGCTATTTACAATTCGTAAATATCGTAATTTAGAATGTTGTTCGTAATTTCATGGATCTTAGTTAAGATCTTATGTTCGTTCATGAATTCGCATAGGCCGCGTCTCCGTAAGAAAAAAGGAGGACATCAAACTTGAAAATGATTTCGAAAGTTATGAGAAATACCGAAACCATGTAGAAGTATCGAACGAATGTATACAACTTGCCTTAGGCATGACGAGAGCACAGAAGATCCATTCGAGGATTAGAGGGTTTCGAGATTTAGAATGAATAAAATGCTTAGTTTTCAATAGAGAAACTATTTCTCGTTTTTTTAACATCTGAGTTGGACCCATTTTCAAACATTAATTGAATATAGCGAGCGCCTGGTAAAGAAAGAGTTATAGGCTCGAATTCGAAAATATCTCTTTGCGATTATATCATTTTGCATTCAGCTTTTCCTAAAGAAATTTTGATTAAACCTCCATAGCAAACTCTTGATTTACTAGCAAGCAAAAGGAAACTGCCACATATTTCTATGTTCACGGATGGATGAGCATGATTTTGTCATTGTCATTTTCATAGTCGAGTTATGATAATACATCATATAAAAACACTTGAGAAGTCATATCGAGTTTTAAAACGGTTGAACGGTTGCAACGCATTCAAACTTCTTTAAATCAAGAATGGAAGAAATCATTATCAATCCTTTTCTGCTCAAAGAAGATTCGAAATTAAAAGCACATATATGTCGCTTAAAAAGATAGTTGCAGGTAGATTTTTTAAAGAAATATTTTCACGAAATTAATCCTATATTCTGATAGCGCTCGGGATTCTCTATCAAACACATATAATTGTATTTTCTCTCCCATTCATTTACTGCAGAATACTTCAAGTATTACATAGTTAACTTCCTTAGCAAACGACATCACACTGTTTTTCCGACTTTCATTGCTGCTGATTTTTATTTCGTAGTTAATATCGCTATAGGAACCATTTTTTTTGCATAAACATTTAGATGTTCTGTTAATGCTTCACATTCTCGATTATCTTGACCTTTTGAAATTAAGAATAAAAGAAACAGTTTAAGAATTTCGATTTTATTGAGTTTAACAGAAGTTTTTCCTTAATACTTGAGTGACTTTTCAACAGACACATACAAGGCAAGAAGTAACTGTATAGGATGATGAAGAATTTCAAGCACTATCAAAACTTATAATGAGCTTTCTTTATATCAGAAAAGCTAAAAGGTAACAGAAAAATGCAGTTTATTGACAGTTGTCAACAAATGAAGTATACGCTCTGTTCAAATTTTTTTTCCGAAAATGAATGCAAAACAATAGGTATATCCATAAGACGAAAGAGAATTCCAAGCACTATCAGAACTCGAGTTAATTTTATAAAAGTACATCTTTATAAGGAGAATATCTTCGGAACATCCAGTTTCCACTATTTTGCAGACGCATGAATTTTTTTTCGAAGCTCAATAGTATTAAATGTCTTTTGCGCTATATACCTATTTAGATAACTAACTCAATATCTGGCGACTAAACAGGTTCGACTCTAGACATAATAGAAGTTCTTTCTTAAAAGGCATCAAAGTAACTAGTTCGTGTATCTCTGAGAATCTTGATCTTCAACTGA
This sequence comes from Rotaria sordida, assembly GCA_905250125.1. Lineage (NCBI taxonomy): Eukaryota > Metazoa > Rotifera > Eurotatoria > Philodinida > Philodinidae > Rotaria > Rotaria sordida. Next base: position 4,742 of record CAJNOL010005095.1, read on the forward strand.
ATCGAAACATTTCATATGAAGTACATTGAGAGTTCGGCACGACGACTATTTCGATATATATATATCTATTTTAAAGATTCTTGAAATTTCTTTTAAAATCCACTTTTCAATTCATTGCATAGGGTAATTCAGCATTGTTTTAATGCATTTGTACGCTTTTCGAAGAACTTCTCTTGTTCGCATAAAATGAAAAATAAAGCTTCTACCAATATTGCATATGTAATATTCAAAATAAAACAAAAGGAGAAGAAAAGTTTCTGTTATTAGTTTTGTTCGAATTCCAAATATGCTACACAATTTTGGATGAAACTCTTCACTTTTGGTGCTTATTTGAAAAAAAAATCTTTAAATCGAAACTGTGAAAATATTAAAGAAATTTCTTTTTGGGACAGACCTATATCAAATACCTTCGATTTGAAACAAACTAACTGTTTTTGTCGTAACTTAAGAGTCATTTCATTTTGCTCACAATTTAAATCGACATCTTTAAGATACTAAGAATAATATGCTCAGAGATAATGCAGAACTTTAAATTGCATATATTTCTCGAATAGACAAAAAAATTACCATCGGGTGTGTAGGTGTGGGTGTGGGTGTATGGGTGTGGGTGTGAGTGTGCGTCAAGAGAAGAACCAGAGCCACATCCTACACCCAAACCCACATCCCACACCCACACCCACCCACACCCACATCCCACATCCACACCCACACCCACACCCTTCTTTTACTTGGCAACTGTAACGTCTACACCCACGCTCTAATCGTGATTGCTTTGTCAAAAACTATTTTGTCGAAAACAAAGATTACTGAAAAAATTTTCTGTTGAACACTAATACTTATTTGTTCATGTAGGGCTACGTTTTCCACTAATAGATTACATATCCGATTTCCAAACATAAGATATTCAACATGTGAATACAAATTTCGGATGTGCAGGTATCGGATGATTAACAACTTATGTAAAGTTGTAACTTGTCCTTGGCAAAATTATTGCTCATCTTTTAAATAGATCGAGTTTTTCTTATGATCCATTTTCAACGAAATGTGCATTCAGTCAAAAATTCTTTCCACAAACTATTTTTCAACACTCTTACTTTCGATGAAATGTTTTTTGAACAAAAATATACTCACCCTTTGAACGAATTACCATCGTCTCCTTTTTCCAATACTCGTCGAATGCTTTCTCCAAGTCATCTCTTTTGTATGTGGGATCTCCTTGTCCCAGCGATGGTGCATAAGCTTGCAGATAGTAATTGATTTTCTGCCACATATGGCGATCGTCTGATCTTATCACAATACCCGGTTCATGAGATTTTATAAAACAATTACTGCCAGCTTGTTGTATGAAACAATTCATAGTTTTTGATTGTTCTTCTAATTGCTCAGTCATCATTGATACTCGGCTTGTGTTCAAAGATTTTAGTTGATCGTTATGGTACAATAATTTAATACCATCTTCTCGACTCAGCCTGTTTTTCATGGATGCTATTATTGATATAAAATAATCTCTATTGTCATCTAGTTTGTCTAATGGTATTTCTCCAATGATTTTTGGAATTATTACCAAATAGTTATCTGTATGCCGATAAGTTTTATGTTTGTTCCCTTCCCCAATATTAAGATTATCGATACGAATCACGACACTCTTTTCTTCACGTATAAAATTCAGACACAATGCATGTCCTGTCCATTTAACAGGTAATGTGTACTCCTCTTTTTCTTTCATCAGCTTCAATTTATTTATAATATTATTTGCTATCGACGGATAAAATTGTTCGATTCTTTCATGAGGAATACAAGAAATGTCCATCAGTAAATTATAAGCTTCTAGATTGTGACGAAGTTCACGTAAGACATATGTATATTCCTCCCTTGATTTAATACAGGATCTTTTATTTAATTGCAAACGAACTAATTGTTGAAATAAACTACGTACCATAAGTGTGAAAAAAGCTTGATGTGTACCACCATCATTCAAGGGCCTATGTGGTAATTGTGCATTCATGTTGAAGGTAGCGGCTACCATCGTAGCTACTGCGTCAGCTCCGATAGATAGTACATGATCGTACATATTTTTCCTTAAGAAATAACTTGCACAATAATTAAATAACATTTCTTCGTCAGTCTGGTCTTCATTGTATAATTTACGACAGTAATGAAGTCGATCCTCAATCATCTTCTCACTAAGCATAGGCCGTTTTTCTAATAGATATTTAAGTATCTCGTCATTTCTGTTTTTGTAATTAACGCATAAAAAATCAATTGGGGTAGAAATAAAACATGAGTGTTGTAAGCCATCCTTCGGATGTCGTCCTTTGGTGTCAAAATCTAACTGAACGATATTGACATCCGCACCTTTTTCCACAAGTAGTTTTGCGAGTTCAAAATTATGTGACTTAGTAGAAAGGTACAATGCTGTTCCATTTGAACTCAAAGCATTTACATTTACATTTTTTGCTAACATTTCTCGGACTAAATGTATGTCTTGCTTCTTGATGGCATCAAAAAAAGACTCTTGCTTGACATGTGACATTTTATTGATACTGGTTCTTGTTTATAAATTTTAATTAGAACTCTAAATGATAGTATACTCGTCAGTGATTGCAATAGTGTGTGACAAAGATTTCTAACTGATACGATTCTTATCTAAAAAAAAGAATAAACGGTTGTATTTGAATAATGCAGATATATTTAGCTTTGCAAAAGAAATGAGCGATACCTATTTGACGAAATTTAAAGTAAGCATACTGTGACGTTCTCACCTAGAGGATCCATAGCTCTGTGGTCATATTAAAAACAGAGAAGATGTAGCTAAGAATTTCAAAAAAAAAGGTTTTTTTAAAGCAGCGAACTCCACCACTGCCGGCAGAGTAGATTAGGTCGCGGTCTACAGAGAGTTTCCACTAAATAGAATTATATGTCGCTGGCAAATAATCGACACCATGTGGTTATAGAATATATTTGTGTCTATCAGTATTTTAATCCATTCCGTAGTTAGCTTCCTTGCATGTTGTATTATCAGATTTTTAAAGCGCGCGTCATAGTACTCGGTAAATGTTTTTAAACCATTATCGTAGGAAATTCTCAAACAGAACACTGTAATATTCGTGTCCAGTATGCGTTGAAATGTTACACTTGTTTGATCAATGTTTAATTCACTTAAAGTTACGAGAATTTGCTCGATAGCTATGCCTACTAAAACTTGGTCTATGTCAATCTGAAGCACGCGTTGAAATTCTTTCATCAATTCGACATGGCTTCGAGTTGAATTTTCATGTGCAACCATCATCGGCAATGACTCGAATAGAAAATAATTGTTGAATAAGAGGACAAATAAGCAAACTTGTTACATAGTGATTCATATAACATCTCGATTTTATGCTATCGATCGAATAAAATAAAACAAACTTAATGAACAATAAATAGAAAATTTAATTTCTGGTATGTGATTTTTTTGTGACGAAACTCTCGAAACATTAGAAGATTCCTCTTCGAATAAGTGACGCAATGGGAATATTAGAAGATTCCCTCAAAAAATCTATGTTTTGAAGTAGCTTCTGCAGTTTAATGAACTTTTTAATATTAAAGTCTATAATGATTTCTGAGTACAGTACGAATAATATTTTACTTCTACCCTTATCTCGAAGTACTAGATCCGAGTGACTTAAATCTTGAGAAGCAGCTAATAGGAAACAACTGTCTATTAAAGGTTGTGTTTCGTTGTTAAAAACATATCGTGGAACATTTTAGAACTTCTTTGCAGCTTACTCAGAATACATCCTGTACAAGGTTCCCAAAAATGTTTTGCCCGGGGGATATAGCTTCAACAGCAAATGATATCAACATTGTAATCCAGACTTGGCTACTTCTTACAACAATATCGGTTTGCCGTATATTAGGATGTACTTGTACTCTAGTGCCCTTTCATCATTTGAACGATTACTTGAAATCACGAAAGTAGCTCTCCCTTCGAATTATCCGGGCTTGGCTATTTACTATTTGGAGATAGAGCTAATTTCTGGATTTCAAGTGATCGATTACACGATAAAAGAGCTTTTGAGTACTCGTCCATATAATAATACATCAAACCGATATTGTTGTGACAAAGAGCTATATCTGGATGATATTTAGTTAGATTCTTCTCTCGGATTTTCAATGATTCTTCATAATATTGTAGTGCCGTCGAGTATTCACCCATTAGCCAATTAGCCCATCCGAGGAAGAAATTGTATTCGGATAGTTGTTTATGACTAGTGGCTTTATCAAGAAGTATTTTGTATATATGTTCTGCTTTGCGACCTTCGCCGATTCTGAGCAATATAAAACCGAATAGGGACCAACCGGGACTTGCTTTTGAATGTGCTTCTTCACGTATGCTTGCTGTTAGCTTGCTAAAATCGTTATCTTGATCACCTACGAGTGTTATTTGAATTTCATAAAGACGATCAGCTTCTGGAAGTGCTTCAATATTGTCGATGCGAAAAATTGTATGTGTTGTAAATAATATTTCTGCTTCATCTTTACCACAAGTACCAACTTCACTAATATCAGCATAGAGTATTTTCAATTTTCGGCATAGTTCAGGATCAATGGTGATGACAAACAGAATACCAATAATAGACTTGAGATTCGGTTTTAAATTTTTACAGGCAAATTCAAGGGAAACCTTTCGATCTTTATTCATTGATAGAAAATTATTGAAGCACATCAGCCCTCCTTTTGCTTTCTGTATTTCGTCGAACAAGTCCAATGATAAATCTTGTCCACTATACAATGTAAAAGGTATTTTTTGTGCCTTGTTATTGCAGATTGTTGTTATTCCTTGTATAATTTTTCAATATCATTATGTAGATCACGTATAAAGAAACTCATCTTCATAATGATATCTATATCCATTTGCCGGAGACCATAGTTCAATGTTGGATACAGGAATGTTTTCTTCGAGTACCACCAGATGGGTCTATGTTTGCCATATCCGTCTATCATAAATTTAATTTCATCTGGATCAATATCATCTTCTTCACAACAATATTGAGCCAGATCTTTAATTGATTGTTGATCATCACCGTTGATCTGTAGTAGTGCTTCTTTCAACAGCTTCGTGTACATAAATAATGAGTCTAAGCCATTGAAGCTAAGAGGCACCAGGGCACGATCACACTGTTCCCGATCGTATTGGAGTGCTTCTCAGATTGACTCGATACTTGTGTGAATCCCTTTGATTTTTGCAACTTCCGCGGCCCACTCTTCATCATAGGTCTTGTTCTCAGAAAGTACGTACACATACTCCAATTGTGAGGTTTCTTCAATTTGTTTCATAATTTGTTGAACAAGATGCCCGTAAACGATCATAAAAGCCTTTTGTTTTTTAATTTCACTGAGGAAATCGAAGCATTCTTGTGCATCTGTAAATGTTGTAATGGATGCCACAATACGTCGCAATTGTAGAAAAGAATTTTTAAAATTATCATTTGTTTCATCAATATTGGTATCAAGCCAAATGAGCAAAAAGTTTTGAATTATTCGATGTGTAGGATGAGAAAATACAGACCTATTGCTTCTGGTAGGTGTAATTATCGGTGTTTCACTAGTAGCAACTCTTGTTGATTCTTTATTGTCCATAATATATGAAGAATCAAATACGAAAAGTGCGATTCTATTCTTTTCGATATGAAAAGATGTATTATGACTTGTTTCTCTTTGCAAATACTTTGTTTTTCATCGGCTTTTGTAGGAATGTGTTGGATTGTGCTTCACTTCGAGCACTTCTTATCTTTTGCGTGTTTTAAAGATGTTGATGCAAAAATGATGAGATTTCTGTGTATGAAGCGAGTAAGAAATGACAGACAGAACGAGAAAAGGTCATTGCTATGAAAAATACTTTTTTCGTTATCAAGATTTTTTTCACCCGTAAAAAATATACTCATTCTAGCACGTGAGTTTTGTTTTATTTGATTTGTTAGTATGCAGAAGTTTCGATGTGCAAACTGTTGAAAACAGGTAATAGGGTGAGCGTGGGATGTGGAAGTGTACGTGGACTTGGCAAAGACTCACACTCGACACACCCACATCCTGCAACCATCCGCACTCGCACCCAAAGATCCACACCCACACCCTAGTTCGTCTAATATCAATAGCGCCTATTATTAATATATTACAAGGTTCTTTATGAACTGTTTGTCGAATATTCCATTCAATTTTATTAAGGTCATTTTTATAAAACTTTTTATTCTAACAGCAACGAAAATTTTTTCTTTGTAATTGACAATGTCAGCAGGGAAAGACTATCGAAAATGACAGAATTGACTTTTGCAGAAAAACTGCAAAAGTAAATTCTGTATAGACTATCTTCATGATGGAATTAACTGACATTGTGCAATTGCATTGGGACTATTACATAGTGATACATATATCACGACGATTGAATGTTTTTCGTTGTTCGTATAGTATACATATAGGCTGTTTATAACTAGCGAACTATTGTTTTTTACTATACGATGACATCATTATACATTCTTTTCTTTTTATTTTCCACCTATATGATATAGGTCGAAAACAACTTGCAAAAGCGAATTCTATCATTTTCGATAGTCTTTCTTGGCTGACATTGTCAATTACAAAAAATTTCGCTGCTGCAAAAATAAAAAGTATTATGTTTCAATATTAATTCGTTCATTTACTTATATATATTATGTTTCAAAACAACTATGGCAGCATGTATGGATGCATTTCGATACTAGGTAAAGGATTATTTTCGGTATATATGCTCTTCGCCGAAAAACGCAACATCGAAAGTATTTTTTGGCCACGGAGGGCGTTGCAAAGGTGAGAGTGAGGGCAAAATGAATTGATCCTGTCATTCTTAACAAGTCTATGGAGGAATTAAAGGGCTCGCAACAGTCTACAGCATCCATTGGCTTTTCGATGAAATGCTTTTCGGCGAAGAGGCATACAACCTTATTTTCGATCTATCTCGTATAGATTGAAGTTAAAAAGAAAAGAATATATGATGATGTTATCGTATAGTAAAAACAATAGTTCGCTAGTTATAAACAGACTATATGTATACTATACGAACAATGAAAAACATTCAATCGTCGTGATATATGTGTCACTATGTAATAGTTCCAATGTAATTGCACAATGTCAGTTAATTCTATCATAAAGATAGTCTATACAGAATTTACTTTTGCAGAAAAACTGCAAAAGTGAATTCTGTCATTTTTGATAGTCTTTCTTGGTTGACATTGTCAATTACAAAAAAATTTCGCTGCTCTAAAAATAAAAAGTATTATGTTTCAATATCAAGTGGTTCATTTACTTATATATATTATATCTAAAGAAAAGTAAGACTGAAAAATGGGCACAGAAAAAACAACAGAGATGAATGTCAATAGCAGTGCACTGTTTAACTTAGTTTTACATATTTCTCAATATTTGCCCAATACAAGAATAGTAAAAAAGAAACTACGACAAATAATGACGGAAAGGTAAAAAAACAGAATAAATTATGATGATTATCATATAATAAAACCAATCAATGAAAAAGAAGCATTTGACAGCAGCATAAAAGAACTTTGATATGTGCCGTATGAAATATTCAGAAGGGTGTGGGTGTGAGTGTGGGTGCGGGTGCGTGTGAGATGTGGGTGTGGACGTGAGTGTGGGGTGTGGGTGCCGGTGGGTGTGGGTATGGGTGGGTGTGGGTATGGGTGGGTGTGGGTGTGGGTGTAAATGTGGGTGTGGGTGTGGGTGTGGATGTGAGTGTGAGTGTCTTTTCCAGTCTACATCCACACCCACACCTTTTGATCATAAAATGTTCCTTATTGCATAACACTACGTGTAGAAAGATGTATCAAGGATATTTCGTGAATTTTTATTTAGTGTCATATTGCTATCAACATCATCCTTGATAGGAGAATTAAGTATTGTTACAGAAGACATACATTCATCAGGAATAACAACAGACTATTATGTGCAAATTAGATATATATACTTTGCTAAATAAATTTTTATTCTTATA
>CAJNOL010005096.1:0-12762 GCA_905250125.1 Rotaria sordida
ATCATGTCTATTATCGATTAATATTAGTCCTTGTGCAAAATGGAATACAGCTGGTATCACAATTGCTGGGAATGGTTCACTAGGTATAGGTGCTAATCAACTTAATTATCCTCAAGGTATTTTTATTCATGACAAAATTAAACGATTATATGTATCTGATACAATGAATCATCGAATTCAAGTATTTCCATTAGATCAATCAACAAGAACAGGTTTGACTGTAGTATCTGAGTTAAAAACTTATTACAAAATTTATGTTGATGACGATGATGATGTCTTTCCGACTATTTATGCTGCAGTTAATAGCGACAATGGTGTTGAAAAATGGACAAAAGGAGCCACTAATGGTGTGCGAGTTGGTAGTCATTGCTTGAGTTGTACAGGAGTATGGTTAGATAAAGATAAAAATGTTTATATGTCAGAAGAGAAAAGACATTGTATACTTAAATGGTCACCTTTAACGAACACTACAACAATAGTTGCTGGTGAATCACGCGTAAGTGGACCATATGCTGATGAACTCAATCAACCTCAAGGTATATTTGTTGATAAAACTACTAGTGCATTGTATATAGCTGATCTATTAAATCATCGCATACAAAAATGGCCAAAAAATGCTTTAGAAGGTGTTACTGTAGCTGGCTCAAGTGATGGTAAACCAGGTTCTGATAATGCATCATTAGATAGACCATATGGTTTACGTGTTGATGAAGAAACAAAAATAGTCTATGTAGTTGATTTAATGAACAATAGAATTCAACGTTGGAAACATGGTGAAACCGAAGGTGATACTATTGCTGGTGGTAATGGTATGTTTATCATTTCATTTATATTTTCTCATTAACAAGAAGAGAAAAAAATAAATGTTAGAATTTTATTATCGATGTTTGATTATGATGAATATAGTTTTGGGAGATACAAAGATTAAAGAAGGTTCTAAAATACTTTTAAAAATAATTGAGAAAAAAAAATGAACTTGACGAATTAGATATTTGATTATGCGAAGAAGAAAGAATGAACTATTTTTATGATTAGGTGAAGGGAACAAAAGTAATCAATTTCATCATCCAACCGATTTGGCATTTGATAGTGATGGCAATCTATATGTAAGTGATGCCTGGAATCATCGTGTTCAATTTTTTGCTTTGATTGATAATCGACCATGTCAAGCACCATCGACAGGTAATTCTATTATTCTTGTCTTTTTCTTCTATTTAATTTAATTTTTGTTTATATGTTTAGCAAGTTCCTCAATGCACAAGTAAGTAAAGCAAAATTGAAAAATAACATTACGGAATATAATTTTTCTTATAGGTCACCAATAGTTTTATCTTTGGTGTTTATTATAACTTGGATTATCATGAAATTATTGTGACTGTTCTATCACACTATGTAGTTGTGACATGTGTGATACTTTTATTTCATCTAAATAAATAAAACTCAACAATATTTCAGTCTATCATCGGATCATTCTATCTTAGAAGACAAATAAAAATATCAAAAAGATATAAAAAGGATATGACGAAAAATCATGATGAGTTCTGAAAGAGTATATTTCATATTTACTGTATATATGTCTAAGAAATAAAAATGCTCATTCCACTCACGACGGAACGTCTCCAAGTGTGATTATCCAATCAAACTGATATTTTGCCAACAAGCAATAGTGACGTAACCAGGAGATCGTGAGTGGTAGAGCAGTATCTTACGATCTTAGGGGTAATCCATGAAATATAATGTCAATGATACTAATTAACGAGTGTGGCAGAAGAAATTACCGATTTTTGACAGACTATTTTCTCATGTTAAGCTGGCTCAGAAAGTTTTATTCTGATGTTAAAAGATAGAGAATTTTGCGTAGATTTTATTGATATATTCCTTTCAAAATGAGCATTTGTTCTTTTCCTGAAGCATTAAAAGTACTGTATACCACAAAGACATAATTTGCTAAACTATACAATGAGACACTTTTGAACAGAGATATTTATCTAGTTAATTTTAGTTCAAAAATTTCTTCTTGCTGGTAAGAGATGGAAAATTCTTCGGTGTATCTAGTGTTATGTTAGTTGTTATACGCTCAGCTGTTTCTACTTAAAAAAAAACACAAAACACTAAAAAAAGTATGCTCAGCCAACGGAATTATACGTTTCGTTGCCAAAGTTTTCAAAACTTGAATTTATAAAAAGTATTCTTTTTATATCAATAGATGCAGAATTTCAAGTTCTACAAAATGCTCTTTATCATAAGAACTGCGTTGCATTTGTAACCTAATGGTGAAGCTAAGATCTTTTCCTTGACAAAAAGGTGCCAAAAATGAATAAGCAGACCTTTTTTTTTGCAAGTGGCTTTTAAAAGGAAAAGATATTTATCAGAAAATTTGATGTTGTGTCTCAAAAACAGATACGTATCTGCGTTTTTTTCGTACTGGGTTTGAATAGCGTCGATAAAATTGTTTAATGAAGAAAAATTACATTTTATTGCAGTAAAATATTGAACAAATTATGTTTTTATGGTATCCAGCACCTTTAGCACTACAAGAACAGAACAAAAGATCATTGTAAAAGGAACATATCCATAAAATCTAAGCAAAATTCTTTATCTTTTAACATCAGAACGAAGCTTTCTGATCGAGCATAAGTCGAGAAAACAGCCTATCAAAAATCGGCAATTTCCTCTGCCGTATCCATTATTATGTTTTTCTTTGCTCCATTGATAGAACGGCAGTCGATCTAACCCATTCTTGATTGCGCCATTACATTGAGAAAAGAAACGTTAATACTCTTTAGTGTATACAATGATGCGATTTTTGTTCCAATCATACTTTTAAAACTTTCCTATTGCTAGAATGTTTGATTAGGATGAAAGTTTTAGTTTCATAGGACCCAGAGCTGGGCAAGTACGCACTTTCTCGAGTACGAGTACGAGTACGAGTACCAACCCTCCGAGTACGAGTACCAGTACGAGTACCAACCCCCCGAGTACGAGTACGAGTACGAGTACCAACCCCCCGAGTACGAGTACCAGTACGAGTACCGACCCCCCGAGTACGAGTACAGTACGAGTACGCACAAAGTCGTACTCGAGTACGAGTACTTCGAGTACGAGTACAAATTTTCTAAGTATAGTCTTAAACAAAAAGTAAAGTAAAAAGCTCTTTTTTCTATGTACAACTCATTTTTAACTTCTAAGGGTTTTAGTACTGTATGGTTTTCTACCGCGTAATAGTACATCGGTCAGTGTGCGAGATATTACTCTAAACTTCTGAAATATTTAGTGAGAAACAGACATTGGACGTAAGCATTTCCAAGTACTTTCTTATTGTAGAAGTAATATTCGTTTATACTTCAACAGCTATATACTTATAGGCTTTATTTTACGCGTCATAGCAGCGGCTACAAAATGGTACACTCTATTTTTCGATTCACATGTGTTATTATCAAGAAAACAATAAGGACTTAGCATTTTTGTGCAGATTGTAAAAATGGGCAACATTTTTTAAGTACTTCTTGTTCTTTTTGCCAATAAGACGTGTGAATGAAAAATCAAGTGTACCATTTTGTAGCCGCTAATGTGACATGTGAAATAAAACCTAGAGGTATATAGCTGTCGAAGTGCGGAAGAATACTACTGCTACAATAAGAAACTACTGGAAAGTACTTATGTCCAATGTCTGGTGAGAAAATGACATTCATAGCTCTAGAAAATACCATACATGCGCACATTGATGCCTAAAAAGAATATAGCAAGAGAAAAAAGTCAAAATTTCATAAAATTTCCGTTTATTGTGAAGCTTTTAGTAAATTAAATCATAATCAAAGCATATTGTATTTGAGCAAAGCAGATAAACAAGCAATTTTTTTCTAATTAATGATACTCGACGTAGATGTATAAAATAGCTGTTCTAAGTAAAAAGCATGTTCTATGGGAGCCGCTGTAACTGGTATTATCAAGTATTTCACCCAAGTCAACATCGTCATAGGTAAACTTTTTTGAGAAAAAGTAAATTATCTTCAAAATGCTCTTCATAGAAAAAGGTGTCACGCTCGATCTAAATTTCCCACTTTTCATCGAGTGAACTTTTTCAATTGGTTAAAATGAGGAAAAAGACACTATCCTTTACCAAGCGATCTATTTTTCTTTGCTGTAGCATTAGGATCACTTGGTTCACTAGTGTTTGACGCATCGGCTCAAATATCATGGCACATTGGAAGCTACAATTTAGAAAAAGACGAGCCAAATCACTAAGAATCTTTTCAAGAAGACGTACTTTTACAACACTATGACGGTTCAGAAGGAATACTAGTTTAAAATGTGACGCAAAAGTGACAAAATCAAAAAGAAAGTTACATTTTGGAAACCATTCCCATGTAGAGATAGAATTGAAAAGTACATCAATTTCAGAATAAAGAAGAAGTCCACTAAGCTTGGCTTTAATTGATGCAGTAAGAGTTTCATATAAAGACACGAGCATTAAAATAGAAGACCTAAATGCAAACTGTAGATAAAAAAGGATATCAGGAACAGTGGGCGCAACAAGAGCGGTACCAGCAAATAATTCTCTCTGAACTATTGTAGAAACTTTGCTAAATAGTTGAAACAAAGATAAGAAACCTTCAGAAATTTCTTGATCAACCGAGAAGAAGTCCTCAGCGATTCGCTCCATTCTCAAATAGAACGCATATTAACTTTTAACAGAAAAAGTTATATACGTTTTAAACTGTTTAATATGGAACCATCGAGTATGTGCTCGAGTTCCACCCTCGAGTACCGACCCCCGAGTACGAGTACGAGTACTGACTACCCGAGTACGAGTACCAGTACGAGTACCAACCCTTCGAGTACGAGTACAAGTACGAGTACCAACCCTTCGAGTACGAGTACGAGTACGAGTACGTGCAAAATCGTACTCGAGTACGAGTACTTCGAGTACTTTGCCCAGCTCTGATAGGACCTATTCATGAGGAGTATATCCATATGCAACTGAAGAAGTTTTTTTTATTTTTCAACTCATTTTGATATATCCTACTTATTCTTTCGACAAGCCCTAACAAAGCGAGGCGCATTCATCCTTTTCTCCGTCGCTCTCTATATAAATCAACCAAAACAATTGTGACGTACAAAAAAATTCAAATCGATCGACGATAAAATACTCCATTCTCTGTTGAAAGTGGATGAGTAGTACCTCAAAGAAGCACTTTATACGGAAGAGAAACGAATATCTACCACTTCGAATACATTAATACCGCGGCACACATTATTTCTTTCCAACATGTATGGCGTCGTGTGGATTGAATTTTTTTTTGATCACTATAGAAAATAAATCCGCGACTGTTTTGCTTACCTTCTCCGCAAAAGGAACGAATTCTGTTTCTGTTTCTTTTTGTTTTGCTTTACCATGAGAATTGACTTGTTGATACATATACGTACTAGAAAAAACAAACTTAATGCATTGTACGTAAAAGAAATGTCTCGAATATTGCATCGTTTAATCAATGAACCTATGTTCAGACAGAAGTTACTGACCTAAATTTCATTCATCTTCAATAATTTAATCTAAAACATTTTTCAACATGTAAGGATAAAGACAATATTTTATCGATTCGTAAAGAACTATCAGAACTTTGTTGAATTGACAATAAATGCAATTTCATGCAAAATTGAAAAGTTACGCATCGTAGTTTTAAAATACCACTAATGATCTTTGTAATCAGAACTAGATCTTGAGATTCAAATCGAATGATCACATTGAATGGTAAAATTCAGAAGAAAATAAGAGGCATGATTTAGTTAGCTTACTCAACGACATTTTCAATTCCATTTGGTTTAAATATCTCAATATTTTTAGAGCATTATAAGGCAACTTAATTCCAAAGTTTCACCTGATAATCTAAGACACGAGCTCAAAATATGAAATTCTGTAATCTATATAAAAAAATTTATAACTTTAAAATGAAGGTCGTTTTTTAAATAATCATAAAATACTTAACAAATTTCGAATTTCACTCTACTATTAACCCTTTCAATCCTGGCTTCTTTTCGAAAAATTGAAAAATCCAATATACGCCGAATAGTACTAAAGGAAAATCCCAATGTCGAATGTCACTACATCATAGAAAAAGATATTGTGGGGATTTATGAATGTAAAAAATAGTAATATTATGTATCAATTTGAAGGTATTGCTGACGTCTATTGAACTGTAAAATCAGTTTAATTCCATACATTAATATTGAAAAGAAAAACATGGGTGGCTTCTTAAGGAGCCGCCGGGACTGAAAGGGTTAAACTATTGGGTTGTTGCAAAAGTCCTTGCCGATTTTTTTAAAAATCTTTTAAAACCATTTGCGAATCTTATTCATGCCTGTCTTTTGTATATATCATAAATACTTGATGAGGGCTATAAAACTACATTAACAATGCTCTCAATTGTAGATCAAAAAATGTCTGAAATTCCTACTCATATTCGGCATTGTATTTTGTATAAGTTCGAACTCGGCAACAAGGCAAGCGCTGCTGTCCGCAATGTCTGTGCTGCACTCGGCGAAGGTACAGTTCCTGATCGCACATGTCGTCATTGGTTTAAAATATTTCAAGAAGGTAATATATCATTGGAAGATCATCCGAGATCCGGACATCCTCTCGAATATGATGGGGAGCGATTGCAAGCACTGATAGAAGACAATCCACGGCTAACCATACGTTAGTAGTCAACCATGCTCGGCTGCAACTATTCCACCATTGATTGTCACTTGCATGAAATGGAAAAAGTCAATAAACTTGAATCATGGGTTCCACGCCAACTGACACCAGACAACATCCAACAGAGGATCACCATCTGCAACTCGTTGTTGTTGAAGCGCAACCGATACAGGTTTCTCCAGCAAATCGTTACTGGTGATGAGAAGTGGGTTCTCTACGTTAACCCTTTACCCCCCGTTGGTCACTGGAGTGACCATTTGCAGAAACTAAAGGAAGCATTGAATTCAAAAACGATAAGAACCTTTTTTGTATCAAATTTCATGAACTATCGATTGGTAAAAAGATCATTTCTCTTCATTGCTTCGTTACTGAAATATCGGGTCTACAAAATCGATAATTTTGAAAAAATGAAAAAAATCGAAAATTTTGAAATAAAATTTTTTCTGCTCGTAGCCAAGAGAGATTTTTTGGAATTGCTGTGTGATATTAATTGATGAAGAATTCTTCTGGCGAATTAAATATGTTTCCAAAGTTTCATAAGAACTTCACGAATTACACATACAAAGGGATACAATTGATCATGTAGCCACTATCTCGTAGATGGAGGGTAATCAAGAAGGGAGTTAATACATGTATTATAAAGCTCAACTCATGACAAGTCGAAATCGTATGTATAATGAATTACATTTCTTCAGAGGTTATGAAACGGCTCGAAGCAAACTAGGCTACAACTTGACAACACATGTAAAAAAATATGTGTATACTTTGGTTTTAAATTTTTCGCTTCACTCCTTGCCTTTTTTTCGTCACTTTAATAGTGCAACGTAGATACTGCTTCGATCCACTATACGATATGGTCAAAGAAAAAAAGTCAAGTACTACAATGTAGTTCAAGTCACTTCCTATACCACAGAGTTATAGGATCAATCAAACCGCCCTACTCTAGAGGCAGGATTTTCGGTGGATCGGATCGCACCATTGGTATACTATGGGGGCTAGTACTCTATTATTAAAGTTATTTTGTCAGTTGCTCTTCTGGAACCACTATGGGGGGTAAAGGGTTAACCATACACGCAAGCGCCAATGGGTCAATCGTGGAGATTTGCCGGATCCAGAGCCGAAAACCGACTTGTACTCAAAAAAGGTTATGGTGTCAATTTGGTGGGATTTTCAAGGTATAATCTACTTCGAACTTCTTTCTCCTAACACCACCGTCGACTCCGAGCTGTACTGCAAATAACTCCAAAATTTGAAGGTCGTTCTGCAAGCCAAACATCCAGAAAGACACAAAGTTCGTCTGCTTCATGACAACGCTAGACCTCATATGGCAAAGATCACCCGTCAGAAGCTGGAAGAATTAGGCTGGCAGGTCTTACCCCATCCATCGTATTCATCAGACTTGGCATCTTCTGATCATCATCTGTTTCGTTCGCTTCGCAATCATCTGAGCGAGAAACATTTCGGCCATCAAGACCATTTAAAATCGGACCTCGAAACTTAATTTCAGTCTCATTCTAAAAAATTCTATGAAGATGGTATTATGGATTTACCTAAGAGATGGGAGTATGTCGTAGATAATAATGGTGCATATGTTATTGATTGATGGTCTTTTGTTTCAATAAAATTTAAAAAAGTTGAAAAGAAAAAAATCGGCAAGGACTTTTGCAACAATCCAATAATTCCAATTCTTTCCAACTCCAAAAATGTATTAGATTCAACAGAAGTCGTTTATCTTTATGACAACGCTCCGTGTCACAAAGCAAATGCCACTCAGCAATTGCTTAAAAACTCTGGAATCGATTTCTTCGACCGAACAGAATGGCCGGGAAGCTCTTCGGATCGTAATGTAGCGAAAAATGTTGGATCAATTTTAATGGACAAAGTAGAAAGTCTGATGATCAGCGAACGCGATTCTAATCAGAATTCTTCAGTCGTTTTGCTAAAACATCTTCAAAATGTTCTTCATGAACTTGAAAATGAAAGAGAACTTTTCGAAAATTTATTGAAATTGTATCCTCAGCGATTAAAAGCTGTATGTGAAGCCAACGGCGGTCACACTAAATATTAATGTATCATTTCTATTTAAATCCAATAAAGGTTTCACCTGATATATCACTTGCAACTGTACCACATTTACTTAATACTTTATTTCCTTCGTAAGAAGTTAACCACAATCCTGTGCATCTAAAATTTGGATTGACTATCTGTATCTATTGAATTGTTAACTATAGCCCAACATCCAATTTTTTACGGACTTTCATTTGGTATAAAATTCATTAGGTATCCACCTTGAAATCATATCGCTACCCCCTCCCCCCTGAAAAAAGGTTATGCAACACCCCGTAGATTGGCAATTTCTTTGATTATCATATCAACCTATTTTACTTGTATCTTAATATAACTCCTGCAAAACTTTTTTTCTTATAATTTTAACAATTATTATGATGATTTTATTAATGCCCGAAATTTCTTAAAAAATTGTTAATTGAGTTCATATTTATATATTTATTTATTTACTTCATTTTGTCTTTATTCATTCGTTGAATAGTATGTTGAATCCAATCATAATATGCACTAATACGTACATAAACACCTGGATAACCTTGTGGTGCAAAGTCACATCCATAACTAACAATACCTGTTAAAATCCATCGATCAACATCATATTTTTGTTTTTCAAAAAGTCCACCACCAATATCACCTTGACATAAATCACGTTTCGAATCTTTTGTACCAGCACATATTTGTTTATTAAAATCATATTTTCCATAAAAATAAGAACATTCATCTACAAGTGTTAACATGGCTTGTCGAAGTTCATTAGTACATGAAATAGACCAAGTATTATTTGGTATTGTACACCAACCAGCAACAATTAATGGATTAGATATATGAGGTTGTTGCATTGATTGTGCTAAACAAGCTGGTCTAATACGATCAGTAAATGATTGAATACGTTGACTAAGTCTTATTACAGCAATATTATTTATTGATGTTCCAAGATTATAATCAGAATGAAATATAAAACGTTCAACCGAAATACGATATGTAGAATTTAATCGATAATGTGCATCAAGAACAACTGAATATGGTATATGAATAAGATTATCTTGAAAACAACTTGCTGCTGTTAATATATGTTGATTATCAATTAAAGTTCCAGCACATATATGCTTTTCTTCATATTGAATTGAAACATACCATGGTAATGAATATGGACGAGCTTCTGTACCACTCAACATTTGATTTTCATAAGGAGGATATGCTGATATACTACATGGATTATATTCTATACAAAACCGTATCTAATGAACAAATAAATTAATTTTAAAATGTTTAATTGAAATTTAAAAAAAGTATATATTTAAACTTTACTTCATAGTCAATACATTGTTTTCCATTTATAGCATGACATATAAATCCATCATAGATTTGTGTATAATCTTCAATTAACATTGTTTGATTTGTTACTGATTGATAAGATGCCTTTCGTATTTCAAATAAACCCGTCCATAGACTATATTCAAATTTGAAAGGATATTTTGCTCGGATAATTGAAAAACGTTCAATATCATTTCCATCGGATTGAAAATCCCATGGATGATTTTCATTAAACCATTCACTTGCATTATTACATTTACAGTGAAATAATGGAAAAGAAATAAACAGAATCACAAGAATATACATGATATTGAAATGTCTGATAAAAAAAAATGGTAGTTTTGACCATGAATCAGTCTTAATATATATGTATGACAAGAAGTATCCAATTACTTGAATATGTAGTTAATTACTCATATTTAAGACGATATACTTAGAGAAAAGAAAATAAGAAAAAAAAAATCCAAGCTTTATATATGTGTATCTTTGTCTTTCGAATTATAAATGATCAATAAAAAGAAATTTTATCCCAACAATATTTTTGACTATAGTAAAACCTTTCTAATGTATGTATCATTGGAAGCAATCAAAAGTGTCTACTTTACGAATGTTTTCATGATTGGAAAGTTTTCAACATCTTTTGTACAAAACTATAAGCATTCACTTACAGTCACTTTTTGTCTGTCCGTGACAGTCTTTTATTTCTTTCAAATAGTTTATTTCGTTGAAATTTCCAACATTTTTTTCCAAAAAATAGCAATACTTTTACAATACAAAATGAATCACTTTTAAAATAATTGTGCAATGTAATTTGAAGAAAAATCTTTGAGTAAAGATAGATGTTTGTTAGCTTTAATTCAATATCATTTATAGTTTGGTGCAGTTGAGAGGATTGTATAACATAAAATAAAGGTAGTCCTTAAACAATGTCGATAGCTTTACTTATCTTTGACATAGTTTCATGATGATTTTCTTTTTCTTCATCATCATTATCATCATCATCTTCTAGTTCATTTATTTGAGCAACACTATCAAATAGAAGAAGTCGTTTCGAATCTTTTATCAATTCAAAATTTTTCATTCGAAATAAATCATCATATGATGACGTTGTACTATGTTACCGGTCGTTAACAAAAATAAAACGATAAAATATTCTACTAAGTTAGAACATTGCTTTAGTTCATCTTTGTTTTGTATGTGTGTTGTGAGTTTTTATCATGGCATAATCGGTATAATATTATTTGTTTTTCTCAGTCTATAAATGAATGATAGAACATATATTGCTCATGAAATCAGATGATAAAGCGCTCACTGATCAGAATGAGAAGATTTTCATATGGAAGAGGCTCATTGCCAGTTGATTTCACTTTAGAGTACCAAAGGCCATCCACTATAAGGGGAGGGTGTGGGTGTGGGTGTGATGGGAATGTTGGCATCACTCTTAACAACCACACCCACAACCACACCCACACCCATCTTATCATTTAAACACATTTCTTGCTCAATAGTTAGCACTACGTACTAGTCAACTAATATGTCGCTTACTTGGTAATGCTTCACATCAAAGTTCAATTCAGTTATTAAAACAATTTGTCAGCTATTTACTAGAATAAGTCTATAAATCTCGTGGACGTCTTTACTCATGGCAATGTATCTTAAAGAAGTCTGCAAATCGCATTGTCACATCATTCTATCTCTTTGCAATATTTGACTATTTTCATTATTTCTTGACAATACTGCACTGTTCTTCAAAAATACAGTTAAATCTATATAAATGAATGATCATCGTGAGGTTCTTGTATTCAGATATAGTCTGTATGTATTTTATTTATTTATGAGGGAACTATCCAAACTGTAACTCGCCGTTTGAGCTCATGGTGGGTTCACAAAGAAGTCTCAGTAAGATTAGAAAAAAAATTAAAAAATTTGTGCTCATGGGGCTCTGGAACCGAGTTATGACTGTTTTACTAAATTTTCCAACCATTTTTTGGTATTTACTGAACAATAAAATAATGGAATTTCGACCTGAAATTTTACTCATAGATAGGTCTAATGACTCTTAGAATATTTTGAAAGTTTCAGCCGAAAAGAATATTCCTTCGTCGAGTTATTGAATTTGCAAATAAATTCGATTTTTGTGACATGTCTGTAGCTAGCCAGGGCGAAACTACCCAGCAAGATCCTGACGGATCCCTGAATAATCCGACGTCATCCAACGACCAGAGCCGGTCGGAGTACCCGTTATATCTCTTCCCAGGTCGAAAATCTGACGTAAGATCTTGCCATTTGCATGTAAAATCTTGTAATCTGGACGAAATCTTATAAGAATCTGACAAAAAATCGTCGTCTAAGAAAACTTGCATCAGATCATACTATTAGATTCGCGAAAGAACTTACAAGGTAACAGGATCTTTCAAGAATTTTATAATACGACCCAGGTCAAAAAATCTGACAGTAAGTCTTGTACGATCATATGAAATCGTACAAAAAATCGTAGTCTCTGAAATCTTACATCAATTCTTACTGTAAGATTCCTGTCAGATCCTACCGTCGCATAGGATTCTCTATAATCTTACAGTAAAATCTGGCAAGACAACAAGATCTGTCAAGAATCTTACAATATGAATTGATGTACGATTTCAGAGACTACGATTTTTTGTACGATTTGGTATGAATCACACAAG
>CAJNOL010005097.1:0-12758 GCA_905250125.1 Rotaria sordida
TAACTCTTCAATAGACAATCAAATTCTTGATAGAATATGTGAAAAAATCTTACCTCGAATTTATCATCAAGTAGAGAAACTTACCGTTGAATCACATTCAATGAAACGTATTCTTCCTACTGTCAATTTTCCTCAACTTTATTCGTTATCAGTTGTTAATTTTCAAGAAGAAGTACTTTTACAATGTTTGACAGGTATATGATTTTTAATTTTGTTTATTTTAATGAACATAAAAAAAAAGGAAATGAAAAGTTATAAATTAATAATCATCTTTGTTTTTTAAATTGAAGATGATTCAGTTCTTCGTAATCTTCTTACTCAACAAATCACACATCTTAATATCGATATTCAGGATCAAGAATCAAGAGAATCCTCTGAAATTCTAACAAATTTATTTGCCTTGATCATATCTTTATGTACACGATTAATCAATTTGAATTTTTGTCAAGTGTTACCCGATCGAAGCTTGCCGATGTGTGTGTATAATCTATTATCAACAAATTGTATATCTTCAAGTTTAACTAAATTAAAAATTAATGTCAAAACTTTTGATGATTGTCTTTATCTCCTTGATGGACGTTTCGATTGTTTATCGACATTGATTATTTATGTGACCAAAATTTCATTTACGTCATCAAACATAGATAACACAGTAAGTATAATTTCAGATCATTGTGTTTTGAGGAAAAATATTCAACTGAATAGATAGATATTGTTAATTTCTTTTTTTTTTTTTTATAGAAAAAACTTCCCAAATTGAAATCTTTCTCATTAACTTCGATTACTTACACATTAGTTTATGACATGTGTATTATTCCATTACTTCGTCGAATGATAAATCTTGAAGAATTAATATTATATCTGTCCTTAATAAGATTTGACTCTACTTATGTTGATGGTATTCAATTATCTGATCAAATTCTTATTTATATGCCACAATTAAACAAATTTACTTTCAGTATTAACATATGGGTTGACAACAAAAATACTATAATTGATCTTTCATCAAATGAAGACATTCAACACAGTTTTATTGGAAAAGGATATGGACCAGTTGCTTCGTATGTTCATACTATACCAATGAAGGCCATAAATAGGGCCCATATTTATTCACTTCCATATCAATTCGAAAATTTTCTTCATCTCAACAACTCTTTTCAAGGTGGTATGTTTACTACAGTTCGATATTTGATGATGACTGATACTCAACCATTTGAACATCAATTATTCCAACGCATTTCTCAAGATTTTCCTTTTCTTAAATACTTAATTATATTTAATGAACAACCACAAAAAAACAAACAACATTCTTCTACATTGATTATATTTCCTCACCTTATATATCTCCATCTGGTTAGAGCACACATGGATTATGCTGA
Organism: Rotaria sordida; assembly: GCA_905250125.1. Classification (NCBI taxonomy): domain Eukaryota; kingdom Metazoa; phylum Rotifera; class Eurotatoria; order Philodinida; family Philodinidae; genus Rotaria; species Rotaria sordida. The sequence continues at coordinate 1,380 of CAJNOL010005097.1, forward strand.
ACAGTTTCTCGTTGAAAAAAAAACTCATTTGCCTCGTTTGTTAACTCTTCACATCAAATACGAACCACTCTTAATGATAACAAACAATTTTACCAATAATGCAACACGTCTCAAATGCTCTAAATTGAAAAGTCTTAATATATCTGAGCCGTTTGTTCGATCGGAAAACTTTCATCAATATTTCCCTTTATTATAAATATTGTTTTTCTCAAAAAAATTTTTCAATAAAAGGAAATAATTGTAAAAGTTAAATATACTTGGATGATGCTAATCAATTAAAAGAAAATCAAAACAAAAAAGAGAAACCGTTTTTCATCCTTCTGATGAAGGATGAAAAAGTTTCTGGAAGAATAATGTCGTTTCATTTTGCGTCGGCTAAAACACACTTCCAAAGTATCAAGAAGACTTATTCAAAATTTACGTTGAAAACTCTTTGAAACTGTATTCAAATAAATTCTATTACATCTTTTTCATGAGATCTTCGACTATGAGATACATACCCGGAAACATTAATATTTTTACATGACGATGTTGCATAATTTTCAATAACGAATGAAATATTTAGAGAGTAATTACATATTAAATCATTTTTTGTTCTTGTTTTTCATGTCTACTTAACCTGTTATATGACTGATGAATAGTTCTGAAACAATTCCATAAGCATGAATAAAAATATTTGGTAAAGTATAGTGTAAGAAAAATATGAATTGAATCATACTTATTAAAGAAATCTCTATGTGATCTAAGTAATAATGTATAAATCACGTTCCCTAACGTTATTTTCTAGATTAGCCTAAGAGACTTTGAATAGCTTACAATTCAGATAGAGTTTAATATGCTTTTCATTCAACTCTGTATTTCCTTATCAACCTGGAAACTTACGTTTATCTTATGGAGTCTTTGATTTACATTGAAATGAATTATTCAGTAAAATCTTACTATGTCGGAGAACATCTTTCTGTCGTTTGTCTAGAAGATATGACCATTGAGACATGAAAAGAATGTATGTGGGATGTGTGTGTTAATTTTCTGTTCACGTACATTTCAACCATACCCACCCATAACTACAGTCTTGCTCAGTCACCGACACTTTACCTCACTCCATCCCATATCCACACCAATCAGATAACCAACAACCACATCCTACCCGTAAACACCCGCAATTGCAGTCACCTACAAAGCCACAGTCACACATTATACCGACCCACTCACCATTGAAGATAGAATATTCAGAACCATCAAATTATATCGAAATTTGGTTGATCCATAATTGACTAATTGGGTGAATTCTTTGTAGAGATTTTGAAAACGGTGTTCTCAAGCTATTTCCCATTGAATTTTCACTTGTAACATGATTAATCGATAGCCAAAAATTGTTTTCTGTCGATCTGTACAAACCCAACCACTCTAATACGTTTTTGTTCGTGACATATAAGATTTTTTGTAGGAAGCTGAATCTTAACAAATTGATCTCAGAAAATCCCAAAAAAGCTCAAAACTATGGTTATTCATCATGCTGAATCGAATTATGATCTTTATTTTTAGTTTTAAAACAAAATTAGACCACTTTTTGTGGATTTTATGAAATTCTACAATTTTCTTGAAAAATCTAGAAAAAGTTGTTTGATCTTGTTTTAAAACTAAAAATAAAGACCATTGAGTATCATCCCGATACACGAGGCATTCGATGAAATTTTTTTTTTCGATTTTTTATGCTCATTCAACACATCAATGTCTTAAACTACCAAATCTAAAATTTTAGGTTCTAATAACTTTCCTATGAAAAGTTAGTCCATGCCGACTTTTAGCACTATCACACCTTTTTGGGAAAAAAAAAGAAAAAATATCCTATAAAAGATGTACAAGCTTACGTTTGAACAGATTGTTGACAAATTTTCACGGTATACATAAGAGGATAGAGAATTAAAAGCTGAACAAAATAAGCTATTTTGATATAATATAATCTCTAACAATTCTAGTTTTATAAAGCTAATATGAGTCAAAGATAGCCATTTTGATCAGTCCAAATAAAACAATGTATCTTCTGCTGTGTTTCAGAATGAAGAGCGCCCAGACTGAATTTTATATATGTTGTGCAACTTTTTATTCTCTACAAAATGGTAAAAAAATATTTGAAAAAAAAATTTAGGATTGTTGCAAAAAAAAGAGCTTACACCTTCGACTTTTTCGTGGTTTTTTCTCTGATTTTTCAATAGAAAATGAACATTTTAGCGGTTTGCCTTGGTATGACCTAATGATAAATCAAAATAAATACAATATTTGGAATCAGCATGAAAAATTGCATCTATCCATATATGTTTTAGTGAAAAATTTTTCCTGGTTAAATTTGACCTGTACTCCCCCACAGCTTTATTTCAGAGAAATTTTTCCCCCCTGGTCCCCCACAGATCAATTTTGGTCAGGAAAAATTTTTCGCTAGAACATATATGGATAGATGCAGTTTTTCATGCTGATTCTGAATATCGTATTTATTTTCATTTATCATTAGGTCATACCAAGGCAAACCGCTAAAATGTTCATTTTCTATTGAAAAATCAGAAAAAAACCACGAAAAATTCGAAGGTGTAAGCCCTTTTTGTGTACTCAAAAAGTGAGTACACTACTAAAATCGGTCAGTGTGTCCGGCCGTCCGTCCGTTTATTCGATAACTTTTGAAAGGAGAGTCAGATTACGATGAAATTTTCTACACAGTTTAGTCTTAACAATGTCTCGGTCGAGAGAAGAAGATGAGCATGATTGGCCGAGCCATTCGTGAGTTATTGCAAAAATTGTCATTTTTCCCTATAGCTTCTTGTGCGAAAACTGACCCATCTTGGCTTTCGTAAACAACTTTTCCTATCATAGTTAAATAAAACCCCAACTATTATATACCATTCGATAGAGAATTTCACGCGCTACAAAATGGTATATAAAATATAAAGTAACAAGAAGGCTAACTCACCTATTACAAAGATAATTAAAGGGAAATGGGTTCCGTTTTTGTCCACAATCTAATTGACTCACAATTCGAGCTCTATCTTCCGATCATAGAGTTGATACTTTGAGGTTTTCTGGGGCGGAGAACTCGGATCCGTACTCCACTTGCCTCGAAATATTATTGGTTGAGCAGTGACCAATAGAAATCAAGTTATAGGAAAAAACGACTTTCTTAGGGTTAATCAAGGTGAGTAGTTCAAATTTGAGCTCTATTCGCCTCCAAGCCCTATTGATGGACCAATAGCCAACAAAAATAAACAGCTTATAGGAAAGGTTTCCCAGTATAATTTTGATATCCACACATTCTAGGATGACTCATCTGTCTAATTCACTTTTTGAAGTACACATAACTCTCGGATTTAAATCCGAAGTTTCCGCATTTATTCTTTATTATTCTCTGTTATGGTTGCTCATCACCACCACAATAAAAGGACTTCCAGAATAATATTTATGGGTCTGGTATTCATATTTTGCTTATGAGTTGCTGTTTTTTTCTTGTTATAATAAAGACAGACATTACTAAAAGAAAAGAGTTTCAGAAAAAGCTAAAGATATTAATGTATAAATTTTAAAAAATTCTAATAATAAGTGATAACATTGTATTTAAATGCTCACTTGATTCAATTGGTATTTAAGGAGAGTTGAATAACATATGAAAAAGAAAAGAGAAGAGTACTTCACATATAGCAGAACGGCTAAGAGTGTGGATAACGCGACTCGAATTCGATCTCTATACGAAATATATTGGTTTTACCTCTTATTCTTTATTGTGGCGCATTGATTGCTATTAAGTTCTTTTTGCGCACGGTCATAGATAGCCTTTCGATATCTCAATAGTCATGCAAGTAGCTGACCACGCTGATAACGAATATGCTCTTTTTGTTCATCGAAAACTCATGTTTCGGAATTCTTCTAGGTGTTACATTTAATTTAATAACTAATAGCAATTCATCGGGTTTGTTAGTGAAAGCAGAAGGGAGTAATACCTGCTGTATTCAACACGAAAATATAAAAAACCTATTATGAATGAATGTGATCAAACTTCGAAAAAAATAGAAACTTAGAATGGTTACGGATATCCAACAGCAACGACAAAATGTTAGAACAATACTAGTTAAATCTAAATTTCACTGAAACTAAGACTATCTATTTGCAAAACAATATATTCTTTTTCAACAAAGCTAAAGCGTATCACGCAATCACTCATGTAGAAATGCTGACTACATTGTAACATCCTCTGCAAGACTACATAAGAGTGATAAAAAGTCGATTTTCAATGAATAAAAATCATACATCTTTAAGTGATAATAATAAAAAACACCGAGATTTCAGCAGTTATTATGATTAATTTTTATTAGGACCGATTTAAAATTGCAAAAGAAATGACTTCGATCAATTTCGTATAATTATGAGCAAAAGAATTTAAATGGATCTTTACCTTTTTTACATTGACTACTGGCAATTTTCTTATGAGCATTAAGTCGAGCTTAGTCATAGTTAACAAAAAAAATAATGAAATTTGACAGTTTTTATTATTTTTCGATTATAATGGATTAGAAGTAAAATGATTTTGGTTAATTTTGAATCGCTTTTTCTCATCATTTATTTTTTACAAGCGATATGATAAACTTTTGTGACTTATGTCTTATAGGTCAATGTGTAAACGAAACCCAAATAAATGAATTCAGATAAAACTCCTGTTGAACCATAATAAACTAATTGATAATGAAGAAGATTGTAACATTTTTTCGTAATCTTTCACCTGCAACTAACGACAACTATTGATAGATCTCTGCATAAAATATAAAAAAATAGGCATAATGGGGACTAATGGACTAAACTTGTGCTAACGCCAATTTATGCTCACTTCACATGATCTGCTCGACATTATGATCCCTGATCTGGTGAATCGAAGACAAAATGCACTTTGACATACACATACCTTTGATTGGATAAATTTTCCACAAAACTTCCATTGAGTTTTTCTATTTATTAATCTGAAACTCGTTTTGAGTGAAACGCAACTGCTTCTAAGAAAAGTGCGAAATTCGAGAAACCTGTGGTGTCTTCTATTAAGGTATTTTGTACTTTTCTCAGAATCAGTTGAGTTTCACCCAAAATGAGTTTCAGATTAGTAAATAGAAAAGCGGAACCAACATTCTGTAAAAAGTTTATCCAATCAAAAGTGTGTGTACGTCAAAATGCATTTTGTCTTCGATTCATCAGACTAGACCACGGATTATTAGATTTTAATTCGATGACTAATTTCTATATGATGACTGACTAGACGCTTAGATGATGACTGACTGTTTCTTTGTTATTTATTATATTATTTATTTTCGTCTTTTGTATTCTTTGTTCATTCATCATTCGATTTATCGACAAGATATTCTTGTGATTGTTTAGTTACAGTAAGCCGTCATCATTATTTGATTCCTATTATTAAAAATCTTTATCTAAAATTTTTTTTAGGCACATTGATATTTTCATTAATTTGGTTTATTTTACTATCTTGATTTCATACATATGGCTGCAATGAATGTTGAAGACGCCTCAGGTGAAACAAGCCCGGTCGTAAACGGCCGTTTTTGATCGTATTTGACCCGTTTGGTATGTGCCGTATTACGGCCGTATATCGCCGTGTCGTAAACGATTGAATACGGGATTTTCCAACCGTTTTTCACCGTTTCTAATCGTATACGGCACGGTGATATACGGTCGTATTACGGCGCATACCAAACGGGTCAAATACGGGCAGTTTACGGCCGCATCCTTATCATTAACGGTCGTTTACGACCCGCTCACGGTCATCGTAATGCTGGATCTGGGCGCATTACTTATCATCGATGCTGATCGATATGAATGATCATCATCTCTTGAAAATAATGTTGGTAGCTCTCGTAGTGCTAGTGCGTCTCCGAATCGAAGAGGCTTTGAATCTGTCATTACGGACGAGATTCAATCGTTACGTACAGAAATGGAGAAAATAAAAAAGATGTCGATGGATATGATCACGATGAACCGTTTACAGATGAAATTTGGTATTTTTGCATTAGTAAGTATGATTTTCTCCGTTACATTCAAAAGTATAATTAATTTATTCGCTGAAGGTGCTTTGTTTATCTACACTTGCAATTTATTCTACTTTCAAAATGAATACATTCTTGGCCATACTCATCAGTATGTGTGAATGCATTGCACTATATACATATAATTGTCTTTTTCTTAGGTTTAATTACAGCATTATTCATCATCAAGGTCTACAAAATGTTCTGGGTTTGTATTTATTTACACATGTTTTTTTTTACAATAATTTTCGTATCTTTTGTAGGACCAGATCAATTCATTTATTGATTGATTTTGATCATTTTTTATCTATTTTTTTTAAATAAAGTACAAGAAAAAGCTTTTATAGGACATTAAATTATTTATTTGTTATTGATGAATATCTAATCAATTTAAATTAATTTAATGAGAACATAGTGAATATTTTCTATTTATTCTTCACAACTTTCACTCTATTGTTTAATACCTAGCTATATTCTCTCGTCAATTTATTTTGGAAATGCTTAGGTGCAAACTAAAACATAAATATAGATGACGATAGACAACTCTATATACTTTCAGAATATGTAATTAGTTTTGCAAACATGTATTTTTACAGAGACAATATTTTTGAAATACGGAATGAAACTCTTTTTCGAAGTATATATTCGCTAGATTGACGTTTTCTGTTATGAGCATATTTGTTTATTCTACGTATAATCAATCAATAAATAAATGTGACATAAATTTATTTTTTGGAATAGATAGCATATAATAATCAAATAAATGAAAATAAAATTTAGGCTTTTTAGAAATCAAGTACAACGAAATTTATTTTTTAAATATTATTGAAAACAATATTAAATGGATATATTTTAAGGTTTCATGATTTTCACATGTCACACTTCGCAATTCGAATTCGGATAATTCTTGCATTTCAGAACGGTATAGTTTGGAAAAGTGTTAATTCATATTGAAGATTTTATATCATTTGATCGAACTGTCAACACTTCTAGACGTTTTAGAAATTTATAGAAACATGTACGTTCAAAAGGCTATCTTTTGTATCAAGTCGATTGACAATAGTTCATCACTCTAGAAAATTTTCTCAGGATGAAGAAAACAGTTTTATTTAAAAAGAAACATTTCAGATGATTATAGAAGAGATTTCATCCTGTCAGATTTTATTCAAAGTTGTTTTAGAATAAGAAAATTTTCGATTGTCAGCTAATGTTATCGGCACTTGCTGCTGAAATCTAACTAAACATCTAAACACAGACTCAAGTTGATGAGTAATTTTCTTAATGAGGTTGCCTCTTGTGGTATGCATTTGCTCGTTTGGTTTATTTTCATAGTAGATTTGGTGATAATAGTCACTGTGTTTAAAGTAAATCTCTCTGAAAATTTCAGCAAAGTAGACAAGGAACATCTTAAAGTCTGTCCAATGTTTTTTCCAGGAATTCAGCTTGATGACTCATAAACTACATGAGCAATAGTAATCGAAAAACAATGCAAGGTGTGGGTGTGGGTGGTAGTCGTTTTTCTTCGCTTACCCACATCCACACTCACACCCTAATGTTTTATTTTCTGTAGGTTTTAGTTTTTAAGTATTTTTAAACGTAGGGCATATGAAAAGATAATATTGATTCGACTAATCATGAGGTGATTTTCTATTATTTATAAGCTCACATCACAATGCATCTCACCATTGAAGCGAAAGAACTGTTTAAACCAGGACGTTCTCTACGGCACTCACCAGGACGTGTTGACGTATGTATATGGTACAGATTTTATGTATTTTACTTTTTTGCATGTGAAGACATTGGGACACTATATTGATTATTTCGGTTTCATTCATCAAGAAAAACTTTTTGAGTTATATAAATGCTCATCTTTTTATTCTTAGGAACATGGGAACATTGAGTCATTATTTAGATCTTATCAGTCAACAAATAGTTGAATATTGCGAGATTTAAGTTTTCCTTCGAGCTACACTTGATAGGAAATATTTTTAATATAAACATCTATCGATGTACATCTATTCATTTTTTCATTTTTTTAAATAGTGTTTAAATTTCAAAAATGTCTTCAAATGTATTATATTTGTCTTTAGCAGATATTGATAAAAAGACTATTGTATTTAATCTCGTTTTTTGCATAGACAATTTAATACACAAAATTACCTCTTGAGTACAAAAATATTTTTGCTTTCTTTACATTCTCCCATTTAAATGTGTGGTTGGAAATTGAGCTGTGATATTTTCTAATAACATACTGTCTGCATTTACAATCTATGCAAGATCGGAGGTTTTTAAATAGATATTATGTTCAATAAAATAGGAAGATCTTATTTATGACAGTAATACAAACCAGAAGCATGATATTCTTGAAATAAATTCTAATGCTAAGAAAAAAAAACAGAAATAATAAAACGCCTATTTATTATCAAATTTATTATGAAAGCCATTAGGAGAAGGCAATTCATATAGCTGCCGAACATGCGATATTTGGCGAGATTGGAAATGACTATACAGTTGTCCTAAATGATATTAAGCATATGGTGTTCGTCATGTATTATTAAGGCTCGAGACCACAAACTAAAATTTTTTTAAATTAATCATAAAAGTTCCACAAAAGCATTAAAAAATAATTGAAGTTAGTAATAACGTGAAAGAAATAACATAAAAATATAAAATCCAATATTTATAATGTGAAAATATGATTTTCTTGCATGACGCATTAAGTTATCTTATAAAAATGATTTTGAATTCTGTTTCTGATCCGCTTTTTATTTTTCTTCAAAAAATCTTTTTTTTACATCCTCTCAATCTATATTTTTTAGAGTGTATCGTTCTATATCTATGCATTTCTTTTCCGTCATCTTAGGCCTTCCAAACTCAGTTCAATTCACATATTAACTGGGTCATATATATTGTAGAAAACAAGATCTTTCTTTCTTTCAGCAGAATTTTCTATCGTGTAAATGATTTTTCTCTTTATATGATTGAATTCTTAGAAATGAACAGAAAAGAAATCTGTATGAGTTAAAATTTAATAGAAGTATCTACTATATTATGTCTGCCAGAGATTATCTATTAAACGAATTTATAGAATTGTTACCATAGTCAGAATAGAGTGTTGCAGAACGAGGGATTTAGAAGATTTATGATTGGTTCACTTTAGGCTCGCCTTGAACTTAATTAAAGTATAATTAATTGGTAGAGGCTTTATCTTCTCACAATGTTAGGAGTCCCAATATAGTTCCGTTGTGAAATACCAAGTTAGCGTGCACAATAGACAATACTTCTTTTCTGCATGTATGTTTGCTTTAATCGTTCATCAGGGCTATTTCTACTGTTCTAGTTCTCTAATAATCTAGTACAATAAAAAAAATTTGTGAAGATTCTATTTTGAATTCGATCTCTAATAGTGTGTTATAGCTATTCCCAGAAAACCTTGTAGTTAGGTTGCCGTACATTTTGCTTTGTCTCTGGATTCGAATGAATCGAAGCGAAGACAAAAGCAATAGGTAATATTCTCATTTAACAGCTGATTTATGTGTGGGAAATTTAAAAGAAGGTGGTGATGGATTGCAATTCATATAGATGATTGAGCTATCAATCAATCAGTAGTATGAATTGTTCTCTTGTGACTAGGAGTACAGTGATCATATCTAGAAATTGGACTGTACATTCACTTTGCCAGTATATAGGTAAATGTAGTTTGTACGTCTTTAAGGTAATATCTAAATACTATATTTACTTTTTACAAGCGAATACCGGCATTCAGCATTTACCAGTAAAGTAGTTTAAATGATAGTCATTCTCTCAGGTAGACTTACAATGGAACGGTTTGTATTGATAAGCGAGTTGGACGACCATTTGGGATGCAAATGGTCACCATCACTGAGAAACTAACAAATCTAAAATATGAGCTGCTGATGGCTACTCTGGACAGAGATATTCAATTTTTAAGTTCTGCATTAATTGAGTATAAAACGTGTTACAATATGAAATATTCACATCAGCTTTTAATATAATCATCAGATTTGTTAGGAATTGAGTTTCGAAAATCGAGAGGAGTCTTATTAACACCATTTAGGCTACTCTATATACGATCTCTTATGAATTTTAACAGTCTAGAATTAAAAAAAAACAACTATTACGTTTGAATAGTGTTCATATATAAGATATGTGAAAATTAAGTGCATTAATGCATCGCTTAATAAATTCTTTTAGTGAGAAAGATACTCAAGGTCCAGCGAATGGTATATTAAAAGATATTCATGTATATGCAAAACGTAAAATATTTTCTTAATTATTATTTTCATTATCAATGCTTACTGGTTTTTTAGAAAATACTGATCATGCCAATAGTTTTCATACTCAACAAATCTTACAATGTGAAGCTAAAACTTGGCAAGAAACATTATATAAATTTTATTTTCGTACTAATCGTCTCTATAAACAAATAAATTATTATGGTTGGCGTTTTGCTGAATTACATATTTTTAAATTAGTTCTACTTATAATGGTTCTTATATCTACACTTAAAGTAAATGAGAAATCCTTATTGTTTTAAATAATAATAATATTCATGTGTTATTAGGTATGTGGATTTAATACAATATTAATTATTTTAGTAACAATTGGTTTAACATTCTTTCATCTTCGAAAATTAATAAATTTATTAACATTAAGTGCTACAGGTCTTTATATTCTTTTATCAATGTGTTATCAATTCGAAATAGTCAAACAACATATAATTGAAAAAAATTTTTTTATTAAAAATTCTTCTCATGTATAGAATAAAATTAAATGATTTTAAGTTTGTTTTTTTTTCTATCGAGAATATCATTTAGATTGATTCAAATATGAGTTTAATACCAAATGATACGGCTAAATGGTTTGGTCTTGAATCCACACCAAATATTGATCGATTTATTGGTGTAAGAAAAAGATAATCTTGTTTAAAAAGATAAAAGAAAAAAGTTTTGGAATTTTTTTTTTAGCTTTATATATTATTAACAATTCGTTTAACATTTGATGCAATAGAACGATATCGACAAAAACATCGTCGTTTATTATTATCAGTTCGTTTTAATGTTCATCTTGTTGAAAATCGTTTTCCAATTTTATTTCAACCATTTGCATTAAAAACTATAAATGATGATAATACATATGAATTTGATATCGTTAATTATCAACAAGCTGATCAAGGAATTTATGATTTTTTGAAATATTTAGCAAATTTTATTTTTTATAGATTTGGTTTAGAGGTAAATCAAAAGAAAAACAAATTTATTTATATAACAAAAAAAAGATTTTATCTTTTTCT